>SCLG01000103.1:286025-316295 GCA_004367875.1 Oikopleura albicans
GTTTCAAATCTGTACTCGAATAATCTTCTTTTTGGCTTCTTTGTTAGTTGATCTCACTCAGTAAAAAGTGTTTGAAAAAAGTTTGCTTACATTAACATCAATCAAAAGAAGCGCAATAGACGGAGCTGAAAAGAGAAAGATATTTTCTCAATGTTTTGTTCTCACTCTGGAACGTTTTTTGTGTTGAACTTGCCGATGAAAGAATAGATTATCTATCTAACATTCTTTTAACCCGCGCATGGCTACCGCATTTCACCATTTTAATGTTTGTATTATTCTAAGACGTGGAATTTTATTTATGTCGACTTTTTAAACGTAATCGACTTTTCGTATTTTATTTTACTTTTTTTTTGGTGACGTGTTAAAACAAAGAGAATTAAACAATCAGAGTGAAGATTACTAAGAAATAACAGGTAACCTGGATCAGCTTAGTACGATCAAATTTAATTTTGCGTTTTATATTCCTCGATATTTTCAAGTAGTTTCTGGAATTCCATGGAGTTGAATTGTGAGATCAAATCGATAACTATACTGTATTCCCCCTTTATAGTTCGGCAAACTTTGTAATGATAAATAAACATATTTTTGTAAATTTAACTATTGTCTTAATAAAGATAAACGATCCAAAACATATTCTGTTAGCGAGATGTCTTTTGTTTTTATGTTTGTTGATTAACAAATATCATTTTTGGTGATTGCTTAATTTGCCCGCGTCCATTTAAGAATCTTAATAAAGAAACAGAATACAGTCCCGGCTTTCAAATTGTGCACTCTCAAATTGTGCACGACTGCTAAATTGTGCACTTTTTCAGGAAAATATACGAGACTGGAAAAAAGTCTTTTTGGTTTGCCAGACAATATTTATTGATTCAATTTGTGTTTTTTTTTTTTGGAAACGATAAAGGAATCAATTTTGCGTATATCTATGACTCGAAAACGCCCTAGATTTTTTGGGGTAGAACAAAAGAACTTCTGTATCCAAATGTTCTACCCTAAATTATTTTTTATTATTTTTTGTCAAATCATAAAATTAAGGATCATAATTTTTTTGTATTACGATTCATGTGAAAGAAAATATGAAATTCAGCCTAATGATTGAAAATGACGAACAGTGATGTTTTTCACGAAAAAATGACGTTATGATTATGGTAGAACAAATGGATTTGTAAATACCCGCTGAGTAGAACATTTGGATTTAAAAACCCATTTGTTCTACCCCCTAAAATTTTCGTTTAGGGTAGAACCAATCGACTACACTAAGAAAACTAGTAGTTAACTTGATAATGACAATTTTATCAAATTTTGCACGACTCTCAAATTGTGCACGACTTCCAAATTGTGCTCGTCAGGGGTCGGCACATTCGATGGTTTTTCCTTTAGACCCGAGTAAAAATGGCTACCCGACCCGTGTCCTACCCGAGTCAGTCACGGGTCTACTCGGGTAGGAGATCGGGTCGGGTACCCGAGTGCCGACCTCTGCACTGCACGTTTTTCAGGAACGCAAATTGCACAGTTTGAAGGTCGGGACTGTAAAACAACAGTCGGCCAATTCAATCGCAATATTATTAAAAATTCACAATACCGTTCAATTTTATCCAAAATTTCCGTTGATATCAGTATGGTAGTTGATATCGAATTTTAAAACTCATAAAACAAAATAAATAATTATTATTTTACGATCATTTTTTCGACCACTATCGGCCAATTGTTGCACCCTAATTACGTGTCTACATAATGGGTTATTAGAGCGATTAAATCTGGAATTTGATTACGTTTCTGTTACGGTATGTCAATTAGCCGATTTATTTTGATAGACAAACAATCTGAGCACTTTGGATATCAAAGGAAAGCGTTTCGACCGGAAAGATTGAACATCATCATTCTTCATAACTTTTTTTTGTTTTCTTTTGTTTTACGAAAGATGTCCCGAACTGTAAGTCGACCGCCATGCTGACTCTCAAAACTTGAGTGACTTTGGACGACATAATAAAAAACGGAACTGTCTATTATAATAATTGACCTGATTTGGTTTCTGATTCACAGACAAAATGTTTTTCAGGGCTTAATGCCAAAACAACTAACACAAACAATATGTTCGTGCTGTAGAAAAATATCACCCGTTATCAAAAACGGAAATTAAATTATGTATTTTCTTCAATTTTTTTTTATTTTCTTCATATTGTTGCACAGTATAATTGAATAACCACATGCGGGTTAATCCGGCCACTTTGCCCGCTCGTTGGCCTACCCGGAAACCTTTTCCCAAAATGTTTTCGGCTCGCACGGTCGGGCACTGCGGGTTTATCCGGCCATTTGTGCAGTTTAACTGATAGTATTGCGTCTTTTAGTTACGGAAACTTGGGCTATTTAGGCCTGTTAAAAGGTAAATGACTGTGCTACAATAATGTATTTTGTAAAAGTGGTCGAAATTTCCGAGTCATAATATCCGGTAAATAGCTCAATTTTAGTTGATTTGTTGTTTTTCAATAAGGTAAATCTAATATTTCAGAAGTTGCATGCCTGGGAAAGTATTTGGTAAGGGCTTAAGTGGTCAGTCTTGCAACACTGTTACGTAATCACATCCGTTCTCCCGTGGTCATGACTCTGACACTAAATCTGGAACAGCTAATTACGCGCCATTCTAATTGGACGATTGNAACAACTTTATGTCTCTTTTATCGCACAGGCCATGAGAATATTACCCTCAACAATTTAGGCCTGTTAAAAGGTAAATGACTGTGCTACAATAATGTATTTTGTAAAAGTGGTCGAAATTTCCGAGTCATAATATCCGGTAAATAGCTCAATTTTAGTTGATTTGTTGTTTTTCAATAAGGTAAATCTAATATTTCAGAAGTTGCATGCCTGGGAAAGTATTTGGTTAGGGCTTAAGTGGTCAGTCTTGCAACACTGTTACGTAATCACATCCGTTCTCTCGTGGTCATGACTCTGACACCAAATCTGGAACAGCTAATTACGCGCCATTCTAATTGGACGATTGACGGGATTTCAAAAAAGTGCGCTTGCACCTGAACACCATGAATCACGCAATGTAATCACTTCATCACAAAAGTAAACCAACATAGTCGCAAAGATTCGGTGTTGCATTTTCTGCATTCATTTAAAACAGGAAATGGTATTTTTTTTAAATAAGAGAGATTTGCACAATTTTGTTTATGTGACATAAATAATGTCATTTCGTTTTTTTTAAGATTTATGATCTTAAAAATAATGCTATGAAAATAATCGCGTACAACTTTTTTCTAGAATGTTTCAGCAAACAAAAATGAAATACTTACTTTTTGTCATTCTAGAAAAAAAATATACCGGACTGTTTAACGGGCAATATTTGTAATTAAGGAGGGTCCGTCGTGCTGAAAAACGGTATAAAAAGTTTCCATAACTTATGGACCATAAGTAGGATTAAATTGTTTTCTCTTGTGCTTAGAGAACAAAGCTTGTACTTCAACTTAACCCCGACGCGGCGACTGTGCCATATGGCACTGTTTTGTTTATTTCGCTAATAGCTCAAAATCGATGAGAGCTATCCCCGATCGGGTTTTTGTATTCGCTTAATTGGCCGATGACGGTTATTTTTTGTCAAAATTAATTTCCGGTTAACCGGAAATGGACATCTGGTTACTGGTTTTAGCCAAATGTCCCAATTACAACGACGCTAAATCCTATGAAGCCTTTTGGAGTCCTAGATTTGAAACCAAAAATATGTCACGAAACTAATGAAATGGGAAAGTCATCTAACTTTGTGAACTTGACATTTAATGAACTAGAAACGATATAGCAAAACACCTCCATAGAATTGTCGCCCATAAATTGGTTCATAATACACTTCATTTTTTTTACGTCACATAAAAAATAATGAATTGGATGTTAAAATATGTTTTATAACTCCCGATGTGTATAGATTATAAACAACGGTATTCACTCGTCCTTAAATTCACTCGTCCTTAAATATTATATTTAGATTTGTAAAATATTTTTTTAGGTCGGAAGGTCTTTTCGACAGAATTTTGGTATAAAATTTACCCTTTTTCTTTCAATCGTTTACTTTTTTTAATCGAATTTCAATCTAAAGGTCTAATTTCTGAGATTATTGGACATTTGTCTTTATTCAAAGAATATTATGGTAGTTATTGCAAATAGCAAACACATCCAAATATATTTTATGTAATTGTTTTTTTCTCAGGGAAAGATATGATTCTCCTTCATTGCTGTGAAGTATATGTGATCCGTGTAGGACGCATTCAAGCATCAAAAATGTTTAAAAATGAACAACTAAATAACAAAGAATAAAGAAACAAAAAAAATGTCATTCACGAATTTCAAGTATTTGGACCTTCATAAAGCGGCTAATATAATAGCCCCGAAAAAATCTGGATTAAAAATTCATTAAATGAACGCCCCGGACAATTGGGCAAAAAGAAAAACTTTAAAAAATGATCAATTCGGGTGTGTTCTTCAATTTTCATGTTATTATGACATCGCCGTGAGCGGATGTTGACCGGCCGGTGTCGCCATTCATCAAATGATAATTTGAGCTTAATTTTAAGTGCCAAACGAGATATGAAAATTGAGTGGGTGTATTAAGAAACGGTCAACCGATTGAGGACATTTTGTCTACGGGTGTACTTATCCGGGGGAAAAATTCAGCTACACCAAAACAAAAATCTAGCAAAAAAACAAATAATAAAAAATAAAACTGCGCGCCACACGGAAACGTGTAAAAACCATTCATTATTATTATTATTTTTGTTGTATTTTTTTTCCGTCACGCTCCAGTCCCTTCGGCGTGTTCGTTTTGCCTTCTTCCCCCGACTCGTGCGTTCTTTTTTTCGTGCGGGAGTCCCCCCTAACGGCACGCAATTGAGATAAAAAAATATTTTATTTTTTTTTGCTTGTCCACCCACGGCCCCGTCCGGGCTACGTTGCTCTCTGACGTCTCATAGCGCCGTGCGCGAGCGGGCGACCCTACCTTGTAGTCCGAGTAACCTGTAGATGCCAGGCTTCCCCTAATCGTGCTTGTCCATCACTAACATTCTACCCACGCGCCTACAATTACTACTACTACGGACGCAAGCAACAAAAAATAACAAACTTTTTTTAAACATATAATTTTTTTTTGGAAAACTTTTTTTAAGGGGAGAACAAAATACCAAAAAAAAAATGCATAAAATGATAGAAATATCGAGAGCTTTTACGTGAATAAACAAAGAAGAAAATACCTGAAAGTCAGAGAAAGAATTAAAAAAAAAATAACTTTTGCAAATCAGAGAGAAAAAACAAAACCAAAAAGTCAAGTGAAGTAACAAAAGAGAAAGAGGCGAAAAAAAAAACGAAAAAACCGATGGAGCCCAAGTTCAATGTTGTTTATCTCTTGATAGGCATTAAAGGCGTGGTGGATTGTAATAACATCAACGGTTGTACAAATTAACGATTAGTCATTCAAATTTTTTTTAACCCGCAGAAATACCAAAAACGTGAATGCTTTACTTTCGTATATTTTTTGCATGGATCTTGAGTTTATTTTCATTCGATCAACATATGGGAGAGAAACATGAATACGTTCTAGAATTCTATTTTAGTAACATACCGATTGCCTGTAAACAAAAGTGGGTGCGGAATTTTTTTTCTAGAATCAAAACAAGAAAATTTGGATATTTTTTCTCCTGGAAATTTGATAATCACAAGAATCTCTGCGGGCCAGTGATCTAGAACAAATCATGTTTTTTTAAATTGTATTTTGTCCATATACGTACGTATATTAATCGTCCATCTTTGTGCGAATTGATGCAAAATCCGTAGTATAGACTTGTAGTACAAGTCTTGTACTGTATAGTGATTTTCAGTATTTGTGTCGACAATTTAGTCAGATTTCGAAGCTTATACCGTAATAGCTAGTTGTTATTATTCCCTCGAGAACAATTTTGAGATAACGATTCGGTTTCATCAGATAATATTTTTTTATATCTAAATTACGAACTAATAGTCGAAATAGTTTAAACTTAATAAATCTACAAAGCATTTTTATGAACAAATTAGGGCCTTATAATACGTGATGGTTACCCGTAATAAAAAATCGCTATTTTTAAACCGCTTTCTTGAGAATTTTTGCAACCGACGAATTCTAGAATTGAAAAAACTTGTTCGCCGACATTTATCGCAGACAGTCCGTATAAATAGCTGTTTAAAAATCATACGACATGTCTCAATATTACTACTGTAGAAAAAAAGATGTTTTTAAATTGAAATAAATAGCGGTCGGATTTTTTTTGTCGATTTTTGCCATTTTTTTTAAGTAATTAACAGCTTGTTTTTTTCTTTTGTCGATCATTTTGTCAATTTTTGTCGATTTGTATCTTTTTGTGTTGTCATTTTTATCGTTTTTTATTGTAATATTTGTGCATCTAGGGGAAAATGCCAAAAAATCGGTTTAAAACAAAACACATTTGTAACTAGTTTTTATGAAATAATTGATATTTCAAGTTTCATTACAAAGCTAGCATCTATGAAATGGGAAGTCATCGGAAGTACGACTTTTTTATTAGTCATAAAAGTACCGCGACTTTTTAACGCTTTATTTTTATTCTAGTGATAAAGCGTTATTACAATTTATTCATTATTATCTTGATCTTTCTCTTTCTGTCTTCTCTGTCATTCACTTGTAATTGACAAAGACGAAAAAATGGCTCACGATATTGACAGCTTCCTTTGGCCACACACAAATTGTATTACGGACACAAAAGGCAAGAGAATACATAAAAAATGCTTGTCATAGTTAATAAAATAAACCACACACATTTTTTTCATGCCATATTTTTTGGAACTTTTTCAAGTTTTTGTCGTTTTTTTGCGCGCGTCCCTTTGATGTGCAGAAATAATGTATCCGGTTTTCAGTATTTTTCTTTGTTTCTTTTTTTTTCTTGGGTAATTTTGGGTAGACGTTACGGCCGCACAAGGGTGCCAAATTAGCTTTTTACAACGTTGGCCCAAATTATCTATAATGCAGCATTATTAATGCTGCATATTTTTTGTTCTTGACAAAAAGTGGGTTTATGATTTTTTTTTCATTTTTATGTTCCTAAAACATAAATTTTCGGTATATATTCCTTGCAAAATGAAACAAGGAAAACCACTGCCACTCTTGTCTATATGTTTGAGTTTATTTCGACTCAGTGCACCATCATAGCCTATAATAAGATGATTCATAGGAGTGTAAAAAATTCCTCAGATATCCTTTTGGTTACTTTGGGAGGCTAAAAACGTATTTTTCAGCATTTCTGTTTTTTGATGTTATATAGACGAGATGTCCCGCAGTGTTGGGGATTTCTGACCGATTTCCTTGATTAATAAGTGATTTACTGGCAGGGGATCGCCTTTGTGGAAATCACAAGACGACTATTTTCACGGAACATTCCACCCTTGAAGAGTATGAGCCCGTCCTGAATCAATAACACATTTTATATTAGTCATATTATATTACTCATACATTATGTTTACTTGTTTGTTTCTTTGGAATTATCAGACACTGCTTCGTTAACTCACTATCGAAAGCGAACTTTGAACATGAAATTTTTTAAGTTAAAAGATTTTAAGTTATCAGATTATTCGCCTTAAAGGCGAACTTCATTATAGGGCAATTTATATTCCACGAAAAAACGCCAAAAAAGTAAAATTATGCTAAAATATGCCAGAAATATGGCGGAATATGACATTAGGATGTCAGATTTTTCGACGAAGTATGACAATTGAGATTTCTAGTCGGAATAGCATATTTAACTTCAGAATGCACTTTTTTTGGACCGGAGGCCTAAACTTAAGCGCGTAGCCCGTGTGTACGTTTTGGATACGCTTTAACTGATACCGTTAAATGTGGCCTTTATGTTAGGGAACGATTGCATCTTATGATTAATCAAGCGAATACATTTTTATGCAATTTATATATTTTGGAAGCTTTTCAATTTTTTTCTCTTGATAACATAGACGTCGTGTAACCTTCATCTTGAGTGAGTCACAGTTTACAAAACCGTGTTCTGTGTTAAAAAAACGGGAACAGGTGGCTGATATTATTTGTTACTTCATGCTTCGGTGACTTTGAAATCGCTGCTCATGCTTCGGTCCATTGTTTTTTTAACTCCAAAAAGAAAGATAAACTTATTTTGTTTTTGGGCGACTACCGTGGGAGGTTCATTTCCGATTTTCACAGGATGTAGATAATTTTGTTTTTCCATTTTTGGGTCGTATTTATTATTTCACTAGATTGTTAAATTCGATTAGAAAGAGAGGACTTCTTCATAAATTATATGTTACTAGAAACTTAAAATTCAGATTTTATATGAATTAAACAAATTCCCTGTTTTCAGCTTGGGCCTTTTTTCTCAATTAGAAATTATGTCACCTTTTCCGCAACCAAAAACCTGTTGGATACCCCTATTTTGGTCAAGATTGTTACCCATGGTACAACCTAATTATCTGTATTTTATCTTGAATTACGAAAAGGAGGCATCACGTTTTTGCGTAAAGATAATAGATAATGAATATTTACTTCTTAAGATGAGGTAAAAAGGTCTTAAGATTTAAAAGGTCTTAAGCTTTTTAGTGCTTAGGAGAACATTATAGTCATTGTAAAATGCGTTTTATGGTTCTTTTATTTACTTGTGGGTCTTCACCCCGGAATATGTCGGAAAATTGACAGAATAGGAGTTAATTGTTTTTGTCACGTTATAGTAATCGATTTTTAACTTTTAACGACATATATTTTTTGTTGTAAAATTCCATTTTGAACTCATGTTTCCGGTTTTCGACGGATTTATGCCGTTTTTGAAATCTTCATTTTAAGACAATAATGAAGATTCAAAATATTAGACGAAAACAAGAGTATAATATTCTAGTTGAGCGGCTTTTTCAAAGGAAATTAGACACTGGTGGTTTACAAAAAAAACTAATCCTGGACATTTATGCTTGTGGAACGTGTTTCGTAGAATTAAGATATTATGGTGTGTTTTTTTTTCCAAATGATTTTTTTTTATCATTGCGTCTACAATCTATTCGCATTTCTCTTTTTTGCCCACGCATTTTTGGTGTGCTTTTGGTGAAAAATGCGTGGGTTTAAAAACACGGCCCAGAAGTATCGGATAGGCTTTGAGTTTGTTTCTGGAGTCTAAGGAATTATAACTATCTTCTATCCTTTTTGAAATTAAAGATAGTTTGTCTTTTAACGGTTTCCTTAGCTTCCGCTAGCGTATGACTACGCTTGCCAAATTCGGGCCAAAACGTAAATAAATCTATGACATTTGATAAATATTTTTCGTAGAATTTACACTTGGTAAAAAAATGACAAGGGGTATTTTTCGATGGAAAAAAAACTGACATTATTATATAGCCAGGTGAAGATGTGGCATATATTTATATTAAAATAGTCAAAGTAAAGTTATAAGAGGGTTAAACGAGCGGAAATGACAAGAACTAGTCGTGTCGGGAAATCAAAAGTTACTCTATTATCAAGGACATATTGTATGGACAGTGCGATTAGCGTGGGAACTTTCACAATTTTGAGGAAAGCTTGTTAGCATTAATTAGTAGTATTAAAATCAGTGATTATTTTATCGCCTTGTTTTATTTTGTTCGACCGTACTGTAGTGCGAAAATATGGTATTCAATACCATGAGTAAAATTTATAATACAACACCATCTTCAAATTTAATTTACGAAAAAAAAAACGGTCTGATAATTGCGCATGGATTTAGACTGATAAATTTTATATAATTTTCAAGTTATATAATAAAAGTTACGCAGTTAAGCTTCCACTAAAAAGTGGACGGTAAACGGGAAAATGCTCCCTATTATACGGTTAAGGGCGCAACCTGTACCTGTATAGTTAAAAATCAAGCCAAGTTTAACAAAGCTGTGCCGGAAATATGGTACTGATTATAAGTTTATAATTTGTATGTAATTTATTTATTTATTTTATTTTTGCGTTGACGTTTCCGCGCGCAAAATGAACACATCACATTCTACAATTGTAATACCAGATCCCACAATATCAATTGAACGAAAGTGATTATTCATAAACACAGCCATAAAATAATGGCAAAATGAAGGTTTTTTACTTTTAAATCGACCAATTAAATCGAATCATTCGAAATCGATATTTTATACCGGTTTAGTCTCATGAAAATCGGCTGCGCGTTTCTAGAATAGAGCGATTTTGTTCTTTTTTTCTCGCAATGGGGTGCCCCTATTGGCCAATTTCATCTTAAAATATGCCGACACGGTATACTAGAAACGCGCAGCCGATTTTCATGAGACTAAACCAGTAGTATAATTTTTACTTTATAAGAATTTTCACTGAAAATCGACTCAAACGGCTACACAAAAACTGTTTTTTGTGTGCATTTGAGTCGATTTTAGGGTAAATCCTTTATAACGGAAGTTCCTTGTGAATTCGACGAGTCGAAGGAAAAAGAGCGGAACCAATACAAAAAAAAAATTCAAGATCTCGTCGAAGAATACTCATCAAATTAACTCTAAACATTAGTTTTAGTGATTTGACCCCTAAATATCTTTCCAATTCTTGTTTTGCGTATAACTTCCCCTTCGAGAAAAATACAGAAAACAACTGAATGAAAACACATTTATATCGTTTCTTGAGAGCATAAAATGTATAATAATTTTGTTTTTGTTTCGAATCATGTTCGTTTTCTATGAATTTTGTAAAATATGGGTAAAGTTTTATGTCAGTTTTACGCACTAAACGGTGACCCGCGGTGTAAAATTAATTATCTTTTTCAATATGCGCACATTTTTTTCTCAAAAAAAAATCTCATTGAAGAGCGCTCACAGGAACATATTTTGTGGCCGTTTGTTTTAAACCTGTCATCGTTTCATGTAAAAGTCTTAAAAAATAAGGTACCGATGTTTTTCTGGTCATATTTTGGCAAGAGATGAAAAGGAGACTTTGACTCGCGTTCTAATTATATCAGTACATTTTTGCTGCGAAATCAGTGTTTTTACGCGTAAAACAGTAGTAAAAAGGCGTGAATTATTTTCTAACTCGAGTTTCGGTTCGTTTTGCGGTTAGCCACTCTTTTTAGACCAAAAAATGCACATGGGATATGTAAAATTCAGGGGGTATTTTGGTTAAAAAATCTGTCAATAATGCACCAAAATAATTTAGATAAAATCTACATTCGCGAACTCGGTGGCGCCAAAAGTGGACCTCCCATTTGGTCGGGTATTCTCCGTTCAAATCGTATAAAACTTTTTTGAATTATTTTAGGTCGTTAAGGGTTAAAGGAATATTGTTCCTAGACATTCAATAAGATCAAGGATCTCACTTGCCCGGCCTTTATTTTATTGGATTGTTTGAATTGTATTAAAATAAAAATGTAAAAACAATTCAGAATCCATTAATTCAGGCCCGGATTATTTCTAAAACCAATGTTAAATACGACGAACAATACGCGTAATTAATTTACGAGCATTATTTAATTTTTCATATGTAATTTCTGACGAAAAAGACCAATTAGGGTAGGTGGACGACCATTTAGAAAACAAAATGGCTTTATGGTCTATCAATCACTAAATCTGGCAATAAGGTTCATATTAAGTGTTGAAATTTATGTTACAGAGGGGTGCTAAATAAGGGCCTGCTAAATAAGGGTCGCTTGTGCTAAATAAGGGTCGGTAGTACTAAATAAGGGTCGCTTTTTTCTATAAAAAATATTATTGCTCCAAATAAGGGTCGCTGATTTTATCATTGTTTCCCATGGGCATTATTCACTAGCTTTTGGTTCGTTTATGGATATAATAAGTTTAAATTGTATTTAATTAAATTGTATTTAATACAAATTTAAGATTTCAAAATTGATAAAATCATTTATAAGACGCAAAAATCATAATTACTTCAGGTTACAACACTAAACTCGCCTAATGCTGGGTGTGCTAAATCAGGGCCAGTGTGCTTAATAAGGGTCGTTTTTCAAAAATCGTTAACCGACCCTTAATAAGCACACCCCCTGTATTTAAAAAAATACTATTTTTTTCTAAAAATATAACGAGTCCAAGTTAACCCCTACGTACGAAATTCGCTCTGTTTCAGTATTTTATTAATAATTCTATGATTAGTTGAATATAAGAATAATTTGAAGTAAAATATTCAATTTTTGATACGTTTTTGTTCGTTTACTATTAGTCTAAAGGTCACACTGCATTTCCTGGCTGAGTGCATTTTTACGGCCATGAATGTGATCGCTAAATAATGCGTATGTCATGCATAAACCATTTCGAGTAACAATTTTCAGGCTATTATATTGTCATAAAATGAAATAATATGATCTTTCATTTTTGTTGAATGATGAAAAAACGCAAGAGACCATTTGCACGGGAAAACTTGTCACCAGCAAGGCCGTGTCTAATAATTACAAATACGTAACTCAATTCTGATCATGGGCTTTAGTCGCGGATATAAAATAGTATATTAATATATAATATATACTATCCGCGACCATGACACATGCTCTGGATTGAGTTACGTCATTGTAATTATTAGACACGGCCTCGGTGGTGTTACAAATGAACGTCTGAAGTGACGAGTTTTGCGTGTGCTAATGGTATCTTGCGTTTTATCATCATTAGACAATAATGAAAGATCATATTATTTCTTATATATAAATGTATATAAATATGTTGTAAAATGTAGGACTTTGTTATGTAATTTTAATCGTTGAGGTTTAAGTCGCACCGACATTTAATTAGAGGCAAAGACAAGACATTTAAATCATTAACATAGTTATATGAAAATCATTCAAGTACCATAAAAAATTAAATCTTTTTTCACTGCAGTAAACGTTGCCGTTAGTATTTACTGGGTTCATTGACCCAAAAATAGACAATTTAAAGACGTAATGAACTTCAACACAATTTTGTTAACTAAACGTGCTTGTGTGTTTTTGCATTTTAATTCGAATATGTTTCGGTTTTTATCTTTGTTGTAATTTAAGACCCAGGATAACCCTTTGAACTAAAATTGACCTCTAAAACTGACCTCACGTTGCTGACTTAAAACTTTGACGAGTACTTTTTATGATATTGGTGAACTTGTTTATCAATTTTTTTACGGATTTTACAGAAATAATGAACCGCGTTATTTTTTTTTAGCAATTATATAAAAAATACAGTATTATAGACTGTCTTTTATGAATGTGACGCGAAAATCAAGAATTTTTTTTATCAGGATATCACGGATTTTTGCTGAACAACAGTGCGAAAAAACATATTACAATTGAAGATTGCCATGAACTTGCATGTAATTGGTCTAATAAACAAACACATGTCACTTTTATTTGAAATCGTCGTTATGTGAGCGATCTGAACTTTTTTCGATTATGACTCGAAAATAACTTTCATTTTAAGTTTTACAATATGTGGTAAATTAAAGGTTTTTTTCCGGATGATATTGACCCACTTGATGAACAAACGATTTCATCCAGACTTCAAGTGCACGTGAAATCACGGGTGAGGAGCATGGCCTAAACAACACACATAAGAGGTGGAAAAGTGTTTTTCTGTTTATTTTAGAACCCATCATTAAGTTGACTGTTATTTCTTTTTCTTGAAACGGATTCAGTTTATAAAAGAGTACGGGTCGAGCATCATTATCTAACATAACTGTTGTTTTTGGATTTTAAACTTTCAATGAACGATGATAATGGAATATTACTTTTAATTTTTTTTTTGCGAGAAAGAACCTCTCACTTAGGGTTATACCGCAGATTTGTCCAAGTGTATTGAGTTCATTCGTGTAATTATTATTTTACTGTTAACACAAATGAATTTTGGCTACAAAATAGGGATTTCAAGCATAGCGTTTTTTTTTGCCGCAACAAATAAATTTGTTTTTTTTGGTTAATTCATGAATTTAAAAAACTATGACAAAGGGGAAAACCCATAGAATACAAATTTGTTAACAAAAATTCTAAGGACATGGTACATAATACAGGGGGTCTAATACGTAGGGACACCAAATTAAGGAACACTTTTACCAAAACGACTCAAATTAAGAGACGCATTTCTCCGAAAAGAGTTTCCATGGATTCAAAAAACTGAAAATATGATTATGAATATCTACAAAATGCTATTTATAATGGATGTAAAGTGTGTTAAAAGTGAAAATGACTCATTTCAAACAATCGAAGAGTGTTTGAAACTGCGTCGTTTTGAATTGATGCAAGCCTTATATAAATAAGGAATAGAACATTGCCATTTTTTTTTATATTTTTCTGTTGTAATTCCTTTATGAGTTGTGTTTTAATGAAAAAACATACGGTATGTTACATACTTCAAAATTTGAGGCTAAAATCCAAAAATCCAGATAGTTATTCGATATTCAGCTGACACATCAAATTCCAGGTTTAGCAAAAGGGACTTTTATTGGTTGAATAGATATGGGTTGTCCGCAATGTACCGGGAGGCTATATATTGAAAGGTCCTAGTTTAGACGGTCGTGGTATTTAATTGATAATATTCACGTAATTCACATAAATTCAACCGGAGACAGATAATACGACAACAAATAAAATACGACGTGCGACATATAGCATTTTTTTTTGTTTAAATTTTTGACGTATTTTTGTTTTGTACGATTACAGACAGTTACAATAGGTACTTACAATATCATGGTTCAGACAGAACCGTTCAGTTTACAGTACAANCAAATATCACATCATATATTCCGCGAGAAATACCTATTGGTTGTATTCCGCGAGAAATATAACATTCAATTGTGGTATTCCGTGAAAAATCACACATCCGAATGTGGGATTCCGGGCGGAATCCCACATTCGGATGTGAGATTTTTCCACGGAATACCACAATTGAATGTCATATTCCTCTACGGAATACAACAATAGGTATTTCTCGGCGGAATATACGATGTGATATTTTCTAACAAAAGTAAGAAAACGTCCCTTAATGTGAGATCCCCTTGGATACCATGGATTCGTTATATTAGTGATTTATAAAATAACAAAAAAATAAACTGAAAATATGATTATGAATATCTACAAAATGCTATTTATAATGGATGTAAAGTGTGTTACAAGTGAAAAAGACTCATTTCAAACAATCGAAGAATGTTTGAAATTGCGTCGTTTTGAATTGATGCAAGCCTTATGTTAATAAGGAATAGACAATTGCCATTTTTTTATATTTTCTGTTGTAATTCCTTTATGAGTTGTGTTTTAATGAAAAAACATACCTCAAAATTTGAGGCTAAAATCCAAAAATCCAGTTAGTTATTCGATATTCAGCTGACACATCAAATTCCAGGTTTAGCAAAAGGGACTTTTATTGGTTGAATAGATATGGGTTGTCCGCAATGTACCGGGAGGCTATATATTGAAAGGTCCTAGTTTAGACGGTCGTGGTATTTAATTGATAATATTCACGTAATTCACATAAATTCAACCGGAGACAGATAATACGACAACAAATAAAATACGACGTGCGACATATAGCATTTTTTTTGTTTAAATTTTTGACGTATTTTTGTTTTGTACGATTACAGACAGTTACAATAGGTACTTACAATATCATGGTTCAGACAGAACCGTTCAGTTTACAGTACAAGTTATTTGACATATCTTTATATGATATACATTTTATCTTATATCCGAGAACTATAAGGTGGAGTAGTAATAAGGTTACGCACTTGTGCCGATATAAGGTCAAGTCTTTTTAGGTTTTCATTTTGAAAATGGGAAACGCATAAATGGTGTTTTTCTAATTTACAAGATGAATTCCTAACAAATATATTTCGCGAAAAAAAAAATTTAAGTCCTTAATTTCTATTCGAAAACAATTTGTAGTACTTTCGCTGAGTTTTTTTACGTTTTTTGGTCATAAATCTAAGTGAATATTTTTACCATGGTAGTACCATGATGGTACCGTGTGAGTTTCACGAAAATCGGCTGCGCGTTTCTAGAATCGACCAATTTGATTTTTCATTTCATAATGTCGTATTGATAAAGTGGGGAGAAAATGATAAGGAAAATTCGTCTATTCTAGAAACGCGCAGTCGATTTTTATGAAACTCACACGGTATGTTCAAGTATAAAATAATTTGTAATTATTGTTAGGTGACACAATAGAATGAGTAAGTAATAATTCGGCCCGTTAAAAATACCAGAATTTAGTTGCAACAGACTCTACCTTTTTATCTTTACGAAATTTTTTTGTATATTTTATAAATCCACCAAAAAAGTTATTTATGGACTGAGACATCCGGAGTGTTCGATCTCGTCGATTGAAGATCGCGTGTCTGAAAGTGAAATTGTGCTTAGTGCGACATGCGAAAAATACAGCAGTGAAAATGATGCGTTAACTGGCACGTGCACTCATGCGAAAGTGTGGCGAGTTATCAAAGGCGCCGCGCTACTTACAAACGTCAATGGAAAGACTCAGGTAACCATTATTCAAATTAAAGACTAATCTCAAAACGTTACAAAAGTTCCCTATCCGGAAATTAACACACAATGGGCGCTATTGATGAATGGCAGATTATAAAGGTCAAAATTGCAGTTAATTTTCAAATCTTGATAAAAATTATTTAGGTTTATTTCCAGAGAGTCTTAGTAATAGTTTACGTTTAATTATTTAGGCTCTAGAGTAGAATAATGTTATGACAGCGTACAGGGCTTTACAGTAACCTTGAGAGTGGAACTGTTCCTTAAGGCAAGTAGTGCGTAAGCGGAAAAATGATTGTTACTTTAATCAGCTAGGTGGTGTATCTAAAATAGGTCTGAAGTACAAAAAAGTATTTTAGAAAAAATCATTTTTGATAAAAAGCTTATTTTTCACACAAAATTCATATTTTGACAAAAAGGGTTTATTTTTGACGAAAAAGTTCATTCTTTTATTTCTACCGGATCAAGACTGGTGAAAATCAATAAAAAACCTCCGGTAGTTGTTTCAAACAATATCTGATATATTTATGATATCTTCCTCGTTATAATCTAGGGCCACCCGCCTTTACAAATAATGGGTGGTGGTTTAATATTATATCCATATTCTACAGAACCTTTTGTCGCCTCGATAGCGAAAATTTATAACACCTTATTCTGCACTCAAAATACGATTCGGAAGAGCGTTGTCAATCAGTATATCATTAAATTTTTTTACGACGGCAGCAATTTCAATTTAAGTCCATAATTTATTGATGAGATCGCAACGCTGTACTACACAGTACCGTTTTACATGAACTTGTCAGGTTACGGATATCCGGTACTTTTATGTCACGTGTATTATAGCGAGAAGTTACGCGTTTTGATTTTAAATTTTGTCAGATTTACGGTAAAATTGGCGCCCTGACTCTTTAAAGTTAATATAAATTGTCTTAATTAGTACAAGTGGTTTGTAAGGTATCTAACAAAAATAAGCTGACAAATTTACAATTAACACATATTTCCGGTTTATTTCGCGAATTTTTAGGTAATAATATTCGGTAAAGGGGAACCCCACGTTAATGTAAATCCGTCCGTTTTTAAGCTTTGAGAGGAACTGATTTGGCCATTATTAAATAAAGTTGATGCCCACACATAGGCCTCTTTCATTTACAAAAAGTTGGTGCGTTGTGTGCACACTGGTGTGTTGTTTGTAGGTGCGTTTTGTGCACATGAACTGTAAGGACATTTTCAAAAAAAAAAATGTGCAGAACGAATCGGTTGAGATATATTATCTGGCATTTCCGGTTATATATCCTGACCGCTAAAATTTTTATGGCTAATTTCAATTTCCCTTCATTAGTTATTAAAGAGATCAATACTCTCGTATAAACATGTTTCAAAATCGTTGCCGTTTCTCATGACCTTGACAATTAACGGATGTCCGGTACTTTTATATCACTTTTGTTTCTTTCAAAAGGGTAGTTAAATTGTTATTATTTTGACAATTTTGTGTTTACTTGTCCGAGAAAAGTTTTAGAAGTTTTTGAAAACTCTTTTTCATGGGTTTTCAGTAAATTATTATTTTTGTTCTGAAGTTTTTTTTATGGGCTAATTATTTTTCAGGTTTTTTCGTTTGCGCCTTTTGCAGTTTGTAGATAAAGTGTACAATTAGGATACGGCATACAGGTGGAGCCGAATTAATATATAATATTAACTCCTAGGGGTCCATTTGATAAAATTTATAAAAATATTAAAACGCCTTAAATGGACCGAAAATGATGTTAACCGGGCTTAATCAAAAATCGCTGAAACACGAGTCTAGTGACATTTTATGAGGAACAGTATAAAACATACAGCGAAATTGACTTTTTTGGAGCTTAACATAGGCGCCAGGGCGTTTTGATAAAATTTGATCAAATGGACCCCTACGGATTATATGCAGCTTGTGACCCTTGAGAGTTAAGATAGGTAAGCGTGCCAAATTATTTTGTAGTACACTACCTTAAACACGTAGGGTGTAGATTAAATACACAAATGTTAAAATAGTGTTACATAAAGCGAAAACAGGCCTTTTGCTGTTACTTTAGCAGATGGCGTATGTAATTATTTTGTAATACGGTATTTATATAGGTATTACTAATACCTATATAAATGTATGCATAATAAGATAATAAAATTAACATTTCAGCCACATCTCTAAGTAAGGTAAAATTATCAAAAAAAGCCTAACTATTCGACCAATTCCACGTTAAAACATATGTTACATATGATATGTAAATTATATGAAGTTTAAAATACAGTCAGGTCCCTTTAGATGTGCATTTTCGATTTGCGAAAAACGTGCACATCTAGGCGGACATGCACATTTAGAAGGACATGCACATCTAAAGGGACATTGCTCGGCGTACACACGGACTATTTGACCGTTTTTCTACAAGAGTTGGTTAAATAACCCTATAAACGTGATATTCGTATTCTGCTGAAAAATGCTATCAAAAAAGTCTAAACTCGATACAACTATTTTTTGTAGATTCCTGTTTTTTATTTACAATTTATAAAAAAAATTTGACCCNCAGCTTTGAGAGGAACTGATTTGGTCATTATTAAATACAGTTGATGCCCACACATAGGCCTCTTTTATTTACAAAAAATTGGTGCTTTGTGTGCACACTGGTGTGTTGTTTGTAGGTGCGTTTTGTGCACATGAACTGTAAGGACATTTTCAAAAAAAAAAAATGTGCTGAACGAATCGGTTGAGATATATTATCTGGCATTTCCGGTCATATATCCTGACCGCTAAAATGTTTATGGCCAATTTCAATTTCCCTTCATTAGTTATTAAAGAGATCAATACTCTCGTATAAACATGTTTCCAAATCGTTGCTGTTTCTGATGACCTTGACAATTAACGGATGTCCGGTACTTTTATATCATTTTTTTTCTTTCAAAAGGGTACTTAAATTGTTACTATTTTGACAATTTTGTATTTACTTGTCCGAGAAAAGTTTTAGAAGTTTTTAAAACTCTTTTTCATGGGTTTTCAGTAAATTATTATTTTTGTTCTCAAGTTTTTTTTATGGGCTAATCATTTTTTCAGGGTTTTTGCGTTTTCGCCTTTTGCAGTTCGTACCGGTAGATACAGTGTACAATTAGGATACGACATACATGTGGGGCCGAGTTATGATAGCGGCGCGCCGCTATATAAGGGTCAGTCTCATTTTGAAAAACATTCGCTGCCAATTAAGGGTACGTCAAGTTAACTCCCAGTGGTCCATTTGATAAAATTTGATCAACACGCCTTAAAATGGGCCGAAAATGACTGTTAACCGGGCTTAATTAAAAATCGCTGAAACACGAGTCTAGTGAAATTTTATGAGGAACAGTATAAAACATACAACGAAATTGACTTTTTTGGAGCTTAACATAGGCGCCAGGGCGTTTTGATAAAATTTGATCAAATAGACCCCCACGGATTATATGCCACTTGGGACCCTTAGGAGTTAAGATAGGTAAGCGTGCCTAATTTTTTGTAGTACACTACCTACTGTCACATAAAGCGAAAACAGGCCTTTTGCTGTTACTTCAAGCAGATGGCGTATGTACAGGGTATCCAACCTCAACTACTACGTTTTTGTCGCTATTTTAGGCTTACAAAACGTATCAGTTGAGGTTGGACACCCCGTAATTATTTTGTAATACCTATATAAATGAATGTTTAATAAGATAATAAAATTAACATTTCTGCCACATCTCTAACTAAGGTAAAATTATCAAAAAAATTCAGCCCAACTATTCGACCAATTCGACGTCAAAACATATGTTCATATGATATGTAAATTATATGAAGTTTAAAATGCTCGAAATGAGAATTTGTCTCAAAATGAGAGTAGACAAAAGCATCAAACCTTTTTTCTTTTGTTTTGGACGTTGGAGTCAAAAGCATCATGCCTTTTTATCGATTTTTTGTTCTTGAAGCTTTTCCTCAAAATTCGGAAAATTTTCTACTGTAATAAGTCTTTTTTTTGGGATTTCCGGTTTTCGCTTAAAAGTTACCTGATTGGCAATCAGAAATCGCTTTTGGCAAAATGAAAATTTGTTACGACTTCCTAGTTGACTTCCTTGTAGTGCGGTCTATTTTGAATTACTAATATGTTATACAGAAGTAATTTATAGCTTTAAACAGTATCATCATTTTCCTGCTCAGAACCATTTAAATCCAGAATTTAGTAGAGGATTTAGCTCTGTGGCGTTTAAATACGTATTGTAAAAAAGACACTATATAATATATCATTCGCGAAAATTATTTTATTTGTCAGAGGAGACACGTTTTGGCGCTAGAGAGCATTTTCGAGGCCCGAAGGACCCTTCACTGTAAACGTTATCATGGCGTTATCTGACGTTATAGACCAAATCTTTTTTTGAGATGTATTTTCTTCGTTAACTCTTTTATTGATATTAGATGTTATTCAGGTTATATTTTATACCAATTTAAACCGTTCCACAATAATCGATCAGAAAAAAGGCGAATTCTACTCCAAAAGTTCCGTCAAATTCTACTTGATACAAATTCAATCACCGCCGACATAAGATATGAATACGGGGTGATTTGAGACACGGTATTAATTATATTGTTCATCTCCTTGATCATCAAAAAAGAATGAAAATCACGAGTGTTAAATAATCCTCATTAGGTTCAATACACTGCGCTTCAAAAATAGTGCAGTATCTTTTTTTGTTTCTACCGTGGGCACTTTGATCATTCAAATTAAATTCGTCTTAATCTCCATGGCCCTAAGTATTTACCAAACAAACCACAAATGTAGGCTTAATCGAAAAATAAATCCCAGTCATGCATTAAGTGTTTTGGATGACCGGAAACCACGCTAGAAAAGAGATATTTTTTTCGCGTTTGATGAAAAAAAAATGGCGATTTTTTGTTGCTTTGTGTTTTTTTTATTGTGTATATCTACAACTGTGGGTTTTAATTAATGCCCGTAATCAACCGCAAAATTCGCTGTGATACCGGTCGAGATGCGCAAAAAATGCAGCTAGATCCGGTTCTTTTCTGCCAACGATTTTTTGGATGATTCTGGCAATTAATTTTAGCCAGGGCTGAATTTATTTTAGTAAACGAGATTTATATATAGATAGCGAACATATTTTAAGTAATTTTCACCTTGTCATCGAACAAAAAAAAAACGAAACAAAAAACTAGAATGAAACTAGAAATTAAATGTGTTTTTACTGGAATTCAATGTTAGAGCAAGTTAAAAAGAATAAATATTTGAGTTAAGAAACTCAGATTATGTTTTATTTTACTAAACCGATAAAGGGCCTACTATTTACGTGGTACTTCGTTAAAAGGTACCAAAAACGGTTTTTTCTTTGGATCTTCAAAAATATTCTAGAACCTCACTACGGACATTTCCGGGATTTGCACTGGAAAGGGATAAGCACGGGATAAGGTTAACGTGTCAAGAACAGTGTTTTGGGTGACCTAAGTTTACATAATTTCTTACCATATTACCAAAAATGTATGATAAATTTAGATTTTTTTAGTATCCCCTGTTTTGTTATATATTCAATTGGATTTCCTCCAAAAATTGATGCATTCGGAAAATAGTAAATATGGTACTTCTCCAACTAATTAAGACTGAGTTTAGACGCGGAGTGACTATGGCGATGAATTGATGTTGCCTGTTTATGGATTTGGAAGTCATGCCGTGTGCCAATCGACAATACGACCCGGAGAAACCAAAATCATATTTGCTAAACTGGGGAGCAATGGCGAGCGCGTGATTGTATCCGAAACACCTCTTAGAATTACACAAGTTCACCTTGATCAGGTTGAACGGCTGGCGCGAGGTATGAAATTTTTTTACCTCTGTTGGCGCTATGACTAACGCGACTATGTCAAAATAGTGTTAAAATTTATATGAAGATAACTTAAAGCACGTCAGTCATGGCTCCGACATATTATATGTCACATATATCATGGTTACTAGAATTTATTGATATACACAGGGTGCGCCGTTATGTTTCACAAAAATATAGTAAAACATGATAGCCCGAGCGGGGAAAAGTGAAACATAACGGCGCACCCTGTGTATAAAACATATGACTTCATCAAGCGTTGAATGACACGAATAATAACCCCTGATCCACTAACATAAACGTAACCAAATATCTGTATGGGCCATACAGTATGGCGTACTAGTCGAATCGGGCAAATAAAAATACAAATAAAAAATAACTCAATAGGGCGTAGGTTGAAAGTGTCATAACTGCGCAAAGCGTAGTTGGGAGATACAAAAAAAAGTCAAACAGGAAAAAATGGCCCGCATTTAATAGACTAAAAATATATGTTTCTCAAATTTGACAATCAGTTTATTTATGAACTAAAAACTTATAAATTTCTCACCAATTCTTGTGATAACATGATATATTTTTTATTTCGTAATTTTTCACAGCTATTATGGCTTGTTTAAACAAATTTTAGTCACAATTTTCAGTCGGGCCGGAAAGTCGCGCCCCGCTGAAACCTCCTTGAAAATTGTTGAATTTTTCACTGCCCATATTTCCTTTAATGATTTACACTACCAATTGTCATTCATGATACCAAAAAACGTTTTTTTTATTAAAAAACAGTTATTTCGTAACAATGAATATGAATACATACATTGTAATTCGTTTAGAATTCGTTGTTCATCAATAAACAACGAAAGGCTTCAGTTAGTATCAATGGCCAAATGTTGAGGAAGATCAAATTATTTAAATCTTTCATGCTTTTCGACTTCAAAAAATAATGCCATGTTTAAATAAGTACAAAATTTCAAAGAGAAATGTAACATATATGTTCTTATAAATGATTAGTTTCATTTTTTGAAGTTCCAAAAACAACAATATAGTATTAGGAATGAATTTCGGAAATTTCGCAACTACTGGGTTATTTGTTCCAAAATGATCTTGATGGGATTGATTTCAGAAAATTGTTTTATGTGGAAATTTAAAGCAACATAATCCTGCTCAGATCAATTATGTTAACACTATAATTGTTGTCCCTTTAAGGTAGTAGTAGCTTGTTTTCTAGAGGTCAGCTATCTAGAAAAAAATACCGGAATTTCATGAAAAGCGTTGCATTTTATTTGTGCAATTTACAGTTCTAAACCCAAAACACACTTAATAGTGTTTGATGAAATGAGTAGCTGTTTTGGTGAACAGGATTTTGTGTGATTTTTTTAAAGCTAAGCCGCTTGAACAATTCCAAAGTCCACGGATATCCGTTAAATATTTTCATTTTATTTTATTTTATTCAATTCCCAGGTCGCATGAATTTGCATTAAATGCGGCAATATTGGCACTTTGTCGAAAGTGGTCATTTAATCGGTTGCACGTGCCAAATACTTCCGGAACGAATGTGAAAAAAAAAATTGGTGGAGGCAATTTTCCATTTGATCGACTTTAGATAAAAAATTAAACGACAAGCGCCTTTCACAGTTCATCGTTGCACCACCCTAATTGTAAATTTTAGGATTTAATTTTATTATTCAAAACGCAGTAAAAATACCACAATTTTTTTTTTCGTTAACTAAATAAAATGTTATTTTTTTGTGGATTGATTCGGATGCGTACTTGGTATTTAGAAAAAAAAATATTTTTTTTTGTATTTGAAGGAATTACATATGTTTTTGATATTTTGAACACGCTTTTTGTTCAGGGAAAATATAAACTTCATTTTTTTTGTATTTTGTTTAACTTGTTCGTTACTGAGGTTAACGCCGCACCGTATTCGATAAATGTGAGTTCAAAAGCAAAATAAAAAAAGATGACCCAATAAAAAAATGGTCAATAGTTTGACTTTCGCATAAAACATGTTTTATGTCCGAAAATTTTATGCAAAAGTAAGTTTTTCCTCCTACGCACTACATGCTTAATGTAACTGTTTCACTCAAAGTAACAGTTTTTTGTTCCATCTATGGGTTTCCTTTTAAGCAAGTAGGCGGAACTGTTACCTTGAGCAGGTAGTGCGTAGGCGGAGAAACTGACTGTTTCTTTAAGCGGCTAGGTCACCTACCGTAGGTGGTGTATTTCATTGGCACTTTTAAGAACTCTCCTGGGACACTGGCGATTTTATTACTTTGTATTAGATCCATTCTATTAAATTTAAAATGATGCAAAACATTTTCAAGTCTTTTTGAAAATTGTTATATTCATTTTTTCTAACTTTGGAGTTGGTAATAACGTGCCAACATCCGTCAGTTAAAATTCAGCGTCATTCGTAAACAAAAGACCAAAAAGACGAAAAAACTGCACTTGAAATTGTTTGAATATTGTTTGTTGAATAATGCATCCGTAGATAATAGAGTCGACTATAAAAATGAAAAGTTAATAGTCAGTATATGCATTATTGGTATTTTTATGACCAATTAACTTTTTAATCGTTAAAAACATCCAGGATCTTCCGGCAGGAGTTAAGAAGAAAAAGTAAACCAGATGCCTTTAATACTTTAACATTGACCTGTTGTTAACCTTGACTCGTTTGTCGTTTTCAAAGTTAAACAATCTAATAAGCCAAATTTTGGCCTAATGGGGACGGATGCAAGTGGCCTATTTTTGCCCCTGTGCGAGAAAAACCTGCATTATATTGGCAGATTTTACGGTATATGAGTCATAGCATTTTTTAAATCTTAGTTTCGGTAAATATCTCTAAACTAATAAGCCAACCAAATATAATAATTAGACCTAAGTATTAGAGTTATTTTTTTGTTTCTGTTTGTACACAAAAGTTGTTTCGGATAAAAGTTTTTTCGGATAAAAGTTTTTTCGGATAAAAGTTTTTTGGAGAATGTTTAAAAACTACATATAATATACGACAACCAAACCTAGCTCGGTAGAAAATGTTTAGATAAAGTTCTCCAAAAAACTTATTCTCCGAAAAACGTTTTCACCGAAAGAGCGCGGTGCGGCACATAATGCCATGTCCTTTCCTTAACTTGATTTTTTTGGAGATTATTATTTTGACAAATGAAATAAAACTTTCCCATGCATTGTAATAATCTCCAGTCATGTCATAATCACGGCTCAAAAATGCATAAAAAGAAACATTATATGGCAAAGATGAGATTGTCGTAATCACTTCGGATTATAACAAGTATCTCAAGCTGATTCCGTTTTCTTGTTTTTTTTTTGAGGCGCATCTGCAACATATATATCTGGCACTCATGTCTTTAGGACCATATCAAAGGCCCGTTGATATTCGTTGGCGATGATTTCAAGTGTTTTTATAATCTCATTCTAATTATTTAAACTTAAAAAAATCAAAGTCTTTAAAGAACTATTTATAGTTTAATTTTGAGAATCAATAAATGTGTAGGCTGTAAAATGAAATATATCAAGAGATTTACCGAATCAGTTCTTATACGGTTGTAGCAATGTATGATCTAATAATGTAGCTTTTTCTTAAAAAATAGGGACATTTTCTTAAATTATTTCTATAAGAATGTTTTTTGAGCAGGGTCTTAGGAAACTTTCCAAGAACGACCTTTAGGTTTCCGAAATAACAGAATACTGTCAAATTTTTAAAATAATGGTCATTTTAATCCCAAAAGTCCAAAATAAGTCCATATGCCGCGATATGGTGAATAGGGTATTTGTTTTTTTGCTGATCTACCCAGGTATAATTTTTGTTTATTAAGGTGAACGATTTATGGATCCATGTGCCCGAAAACAATGTGATTACGGTTCGTCCTGTGTAAACGGGTTATGCGTTTGTCCACGGGTTAACTGCTTGACCGAGCCCATTCAAGCAGTTTGCGGCTCCGACGGGATCACCTATATGAACATGTGCGAGTTGAAGCAGTCCCGCTGCGTTAAGCAGACGCAAACGGCGGTACAGTATGTTGGCCTTTGTAAGGACATTTCCCTCATTGAAATGGACTGCAAATCCGATAACGACTGTAAACACGGCGCAATCTGCAATGTTGGTACCTGTCGATGTCCGGTTTGTGAAGAGCACGTCGGCGGCGATATATGCGGCTCTGATGATAATACATACCGTTCCGAATGTGACCGGAAACGCAGGGCATGCAAGGAAGGTCGGGATGACCTTTCAACTGCATACAGTTCGGGTTGATAAACTGCAAATTACATTGTACATTATGTAGTTCCCTAAAAATATTTTGCTCAGCCGCACAACTGGATTTTGTCGCAGACAAAATGTCACATACAATCCTCGTCCCCGAAACGGGTAATTTTTTTGATTTATGACCAAAACCCGACAACGCAAACGTCTAAGACAGTTTAACATGAGCAAATAAAATAATCAATGTCTCATGATTGTTTTAGTTGGGTAACGAATTGAGGACTGTACCTTAAGTAATATCTAACTAAAATGTCAAAATTATATAATAATTAAGCTTTTTAACTTTAAAATGACTCATGTACCTGAAACGTCTAGTTGTTCCCGAAACGAGTAGGTTAAAAAACGTTTTTGCCGGTTTCGGAGACGAGGACTGTAATATTTATTTTATCTTCGCCATTGTCAGGCTTCGCCATGTTCTGTATAGACCCAAATTAGACTGTGCCAAACATTTCTACTATATGTGATAAGAATTGTCATGTAAAAAAGTTTTATTTGTTTTTTTGACAACCCTATTTACAGTGGCATTTGTCGAATTTGTGAGCCAGTTTACTGGGATGGGGAGCCAACAAATAATGACCGTTATTGCGGCACACGTTGCGAACACTGTCAGCGTGATGAATTCGAAAAACCGGTTTGTGATCCGGCACGGAAAATTGTCTACCGCAATGAGTGCTTTGCAAAATGCGCGGTTGGATGGAATCGAAACGTCAAAACAAAACCGGGCACATGTCAAGAAGAGCATGAGATTAAATGTCCCGAGTGTAAACTCAAGGAATGTCGCCTCATTGGTACGGAATGGAAATGCATTTGTCCGCTGTGCTCTGGTCAGGCAGGCTGTCCAAACTACAAAGACTGTTGTCTTGCGAGACAAATCTATAGTTAATTGGTAATTGACGGGTATCTAACTCATAATGAACCGGTATTTAACCCATAAGGGAAATCTAGCTAATAAGTTACCGGTATTTCATTGAAAATACATCCATAATTTCACCATTAGGTATTAAACCATCGAATAACATAAACATCGGCATTTGACTGGTTATTATATTTCTAACTTTGGACAACCAATTGTAAAGGAGAATCCCGTATGTGGTACCGATGGAGTCGAGTATTCCTCTCAGTGTGTCTTGGAGCGGACAAATTGCGAGTTTGATCGTCACATAAGTATCCGTAATCTAGGCGGTTGCCAGACTAGTGGGTCGACGGAGCCGTGTGGTCAGTGTGACTTCGGTGGGTCGTGCGAGGCCGGCTCGTGTCAATGCCAGTTTCATTGCAAGCCCTATGATCGACCTGTGTGCGGAAGTGATAATGTTACCTACAGAAATCAGTGCGAGATGCTCCAAGCGCAGTGTGAAAATCAGACGACAATTTTTGCAAAACACGAAGGAAAATGCAATAGTAAGTCGAAAATTCCTGACGGAAAAGAGGCATTGATATGATAAATAAAATTCTGAAAGAGCTATAAGTTATAGCCTATAACTTATAGTTCTGACTTAAAGACCCGTGAATCACGAAGAATATAAAACACACGGAACCGGAACACCTTTAGCTGCTAGAGAACATTTTTCGACTCCGAAAGGCCTTTCACATTGAAATTTCACTCTAGCGCCGAAATTAGTCACGTTTTTTAAATTTGTTTTGTTCAAGCTTTACAGTGGCTAAATCATTTTTTCCTGCGATATCAGTAGTATTTCTTCTAATCAAAAGAGCTATCGAAAAGACACGATGAATTAAGATACTTTTTACGGGGTTTAAATTCCAAAGTTCTAAATGTTTAAGACCAAAGTAGCCGTGTTACCTTAAAATGTCCAATGATTATCAATGTTAAACTCAAATTCCGATCTTCGGTGAATAAGGGGGATGGGCAAGTATGTATATTAATAAACTGCTAATAATATAAGCGTGTTAACGCGACATTTTTGTTGGTAAATTCACGGGTAATTAGCGCGACACACGCTAAACTAAGAGGTTGACTAAGTGCCCAGTTAGTATCGCGTGATAATTAATTGAGTACCCTTCATCCGCATCACCCCCTTTTTGTTGTACGAGAGTTTGAATTCATCTTTTTTGCATTTTAATTTATTTACTTGTAAATTGCTACTTAGTTTGGGGATGAATAATTCTATTTACGTATAAATTATTATATTTTTTAATAATAAAATTGAACCGTGTCATCAGAATGCAAAACATCAATAGTAAATATTTTGAATTTTGCAACATTTAAGGAGGGGTCCGTCATGTTGTGTACAAACTCAATCTAAACGTACAGTTTGTAAACAACACGACGGACCCCTCCTTAAAAACACGGCTTGAATAGTTATCAAAATTGACATTTTTTGACATTCGAAAAATTGTAGAGCCTTAGACATACATTTTATGAATTTCATTTTTACATTTTTTCTTACTAACTTTTCGAGCTTTACAATATGGTCAAAGTTTTTTTTGATAAATAGGCCTTATTCGCCCAAAATAATAAAATTCAGTAAGCTCAGGGAAACAAAATATCAAAGGAGTTCAGGACCGGCCCACTTAGTTATAGGTAAATACATTAAAGTAAAAGACAGTTTGTACGATACTTTTAAAATCAAATCCTTTTTAGAAATTATAGAAACTTTCTTGTATAAGAAATGGTTTATTTTGTAATCAAAAATTGTTTACTAGGACAAACAGCAGCTTGTTCCGACTGTCCTACGTATGCCGAATGCGACCCGAACCAGCCGGAGTGTTTTTGTCCAATTTGCAGCGATTACAATGTTGTAATTGATCCGGTCTGTGGCTCCGACACTGTCATTTATGATTCGCGATGTGCCCTGCGTTATCACGCCTGCTCAAACAACTTGGATATTTTTGAAGTTTCGATGGATGTTTGCGACTCTGAGTATGACGATGATGCTGATATGGGATCTGGCGATTTTTCATGTAGTTATGGCGGCGAAATTGACGAACGTGCCGATATTTTTGACGATGAAGAAATTGCAAGCCATTGCATTTGTAATTGGCATTGTAAGCTAGGGTGTCATAGTTTAGATAATTCCGACCCAGACGCGATTTCGTTTGTACATCGTATGTAAATCATACTCATATATTTTTTTCAGGAAAACATATTATTAAAAATGAGATGGTTTTAATTGACACACTTGTCTAATTAAATAACAAGTTGTGGTTTAGAAATTGAAATAGAGGGCGCTAACTAAAGGTAGGTTTCATTTCGTAAACGAAATCCGTCCTACATGAACGAGACAATTTTAGTAGCCCAAATAGATATTCAATCGATTTTTTTATCTGTATGTCACCCTACTGACAGCCCTACGGTACGCCGCTGATCGCCGATGGCGAGTTGTTCTCGAGCGAGTGTGAGTTATATCGAGACGGGTTCTGCCAGCAGCAGCGTGCCTTAAAAATAGACTCCTTTCCATTGTGCAATTGTGATAATGAGGTGGGCGTGCTCGATCAGGAGTATTGCGGCGTTGACGGTGGGTGTCTTTGCAAGCCTAAGTACACGGGGCTGCACTGTGAGTCGTGCGTCGCTAATCACTTTTTGCTCGACGGCGAATGTATACCCTGTGATTGTTCCCGCGCCGGATCCTACGATAAATCATGCGGTCCCGACGGCAAGTGCAACTGTCGCGAGGGATATAATGGTGACAAGTGTGAAATTGAAATCCCCCTGGA
>SCLG01000103.1:355262-376570 GCA_004367875.1 Oikopleura albicans
CGTCGGAGGCCAACCAACGATTACAACTAAACTTGTACGCCATTCCAATTTCGGGAACTATTGCGATGGGTGTCCGTGGTAAAATTTTTGTTATTTATTTCAAGTTTTTTTTTCGATGTGCATTGATTCGATAAAATTTTGAACTACAGCCAAGATTTTTTGCATATAAAATTTTTGCCTAACCAGGGGACTCCGTTTATAGGATTTTGTCCCTTTTTGGCCCATTTTTTCTTGAAATTCAATTATACGCTCTCATTTCTTACTAACGCCCATTCTAGATGAAAGCGGGTCGAACATGGCCATTTTACTCATTTTGGCCCGCTTTCATTTGCAACGCACGTTATACCTTTCTTACTATATATGTAAGAAATAATTTAATGAAACTCAAGTCAGAGTACACTTATTTTTACGTAAAACTTCTTTACATTTTTGCGTATATGACTTAACATTCTTTTCAAGAGTAATAAACGGACACCATACTTCAATTTCCACATATTCCAGATGCCAACCGGATTTTAGTCCACTAGCGTCATGTCCAATTTTGATCCTATCTAGACGACCGACATTTGCTACTTCAAGGTGGAAAATGTCAACTTGGCCGCGCTCAAACTTATCACGAATGCGATTTTCATTTAACTTTAAAGGGGTCAATTCCGAAGAGCCCTTCTCGCCAAACAGCTGTAATGAAACATTTGCATTTGTTCCGGCGCCGATAATATCTGATGTTTTTGTTCTAACTGTGTACCGGGTTGTATGGAGCATTTCGTTGCCGTCGAGATACAAATCTCGAATTAACTTTCCGTCGTCTTTTTTCTCGTCTAGCCACCGGCCACATTCAAAAGTCTTACTTACATTGGTAACGCAATCAACAATTTCCACGGAGTCCAATAGCCAACCAGCATTTCCGCCCCAATTATCGTGACCTAGTGATAGATTCGGTGTAAAAAGTAAGATTACTAACATTTTTTGCAAGCGTTGACCAAAAGGCACAAATTAAAGACGATACAGCGGCCTTATTTACATTTTTTTCCAAATTTGTCTGAAATTTTTCAGAAATTTGTCTGAAATTTGTCTGAAATTTGTCTGAAATTTGTCTGAAATTTGTCTGAAATTTGTCTGAAATTTGTCTGAAATGTGTCTGAAATTTGTCTAAAATTTGTCTGAAATTTTTGTAAATTTGTTTGAAATTAGTCTAAAAATTGTGTTAAATTTGTCTGAAATTAGTCTAAAAGTTGTGTAAAATTTGTCTTAAATCTGGGCTTCAAAATTTGGAACATTTTTTTTGAAAATTTCAGACATTTTTGTGACATGTTTTAATCAAGTTACCGATTTGAATATGGTTGATGTCGGCAAGATCAACCGCTTTGAGAATGAATTCATCACTGTTACCACGCTCAAACTTGTTTCTATTTTGACTTTTCTCCAACGGGCGGCGTCCAGTATCACCAAGTCCATAAACCACCAAAAATACATTCGCATCTGTGCCAGAACCAAACTCTGAGCCCGTTTTCACAATTACTTTTGTGGTTTTCTGAGTATTCAGTGTTAACTAAAAAAATCTCTAACCCGTTGTAATCAAAATAAGGGCCACTTATCATTGGGTACACCGAGATCCTTACCACCAGAAAGTATATATATTTTTGATACTATTCACATGTTCAAAACCAGATCATACTGAAAAAACCACCTTTGTAGTCTTTTAAAACCGGTGGGTTTTTAACATGGGCAGCGGTGGCCGGTAATTCTCGTACAATTTCTCCGTCATCCTCGTCAGTAGCTAACCACTTGCCGCAAAAAAATTCATAATTTTGGTTGGAACCAGCGCGCGATAGCTCAATGCGGTCAAGATGCCATCCCGCCATTGGCCGTGAACCATCGTGTCGAATTCGCAACTTGTAAAGTTGTGCGCAATCTGCCGGTATGTCAACAGTAAACCGATCGACTTGACCGGCTTCGAAATTGTCACTTTTATTGCCCAGGGCCATTTCTTCCGAGCGATTGCCATTGATGTCGTAAACTTGCATGAAAACGTTAGCATTTGTGCCCGCACCGCGAATGTCGGATGTAAAAATCATCATTTGGATTAAAAAAGTTGTATATAAAAAAATTGTATCCAGTACACTATATGTAACAAATCTCTTTTCGTAAGATCTTTGTCATTAGCGAATGTAATTATTAAATGTTATTTAATCCTAATCTTAGCCGTCCAGCTTTGAGCTTCCAATACTTGACGGCGTTTTGTTCGATTTTCGAGTAACTTTCGCTGTGATGAATTCTTTTTTGTCTGTTCGATCCACTCGCCACAATCAAACGTTTGTTCGAGGCCACTCGATAAGCTGTGAATCACCACTTTGTCCATAGATGTAAAAAATCTGTGATGTTCCAAAAAGAAAGAAAAAACGATTACATCAGGGTCTCCATGATTATTAAATTATTATTAAACAAATCGACCGTACCATGTCACTGGCTATCCATCTTTCAATTTTTGGAAAAACTATAGAATCCTTCTTAATTTTGATAAATTTGATTATGCAATAATTATCCTTCTATATTTTTTCGCCCGTGTAATCATAAACATTTTAAGCATAAATCTTATCATGTCTAGCAAGGAGTAGGTTAATTTCAAAAAAGGTACTTTTGAAACCGTGCTCGTACACACAAAAAAAATCAATCGAGTATAATAGGTTTTTTAAACAAACTTAATAAATTATTTAGGTATTGTGATTTTCATCCGTGGCTTTTTCAAGAAACCAGCCGGGGCCACGACCACTATTGTCATGACCTATGTAAATATAAGACAAGGGTGAGTAATTGTCCGTGAGCTCTACGTTTACGATGTCAACGTCATCGCGCTCCCATTTTCCAGCTAACTCAATGCGCCCGCTGTCTTCGCGATTTTCGCCAAACAGTTGGATCCAAACATTCGCATCGGTCCCACTATTGAGCTTGTCCCCAGTGAAAACACTGACTTTATGCACAAAAGCATTTGCATTTCCGCCTTTTTTAGGTGAACACGAACATATTTTGTAACCTATATTTTACGTATCTACGCACTTATCTTGTGCAGACTTATTTTCTCGAAAGAAATTATTTGGCCTTTTCCCGCCTACACACTGCGTATTGATCTTGCAGTTTTAGAACCTGTTGGAAGATATTATATTTTATACCAATTGTAATCTAAGTTTTCAGATATCGATGAGGACAATTAGTCAATCATTAGCAAACATTATTTTGTAATGATTTGTGTGTTAGTAATTAAAGCTCACTAAAATTGTGGCACTAACCATTAAAATATGTGGTCACCCGACCTATAACAAACTCTCTTTCTAGCTTGCCATCATCTTCCGTTTTTGAAAACCACCGTTGACAAATGAACTCTACCGGTTTTCCCTCAACTTCAATTTCAACCTTTTCTAAATACCATCCCGGACTGGGACCTTTATTATTATGTCCGATCCGTATCTTTTCAATATTGCCAACTGACGGCATTTTTAGCGCAAATGTGTCAACTTTTCCGCGCTCAAAGTTATTCTCCATGCGGTTGTCGAGAAACTTTTGACCGGTGTCGCCCATATCGCCATAAATATTAATATAGACATCAGCGTCAGTGCCTGCACCGCGAAAGTCCCCAGTGTGAGTTTTTACAACATAACTGGCAAGGGGGTTCAAAATAATGCTTAGCGAATAGTATTACAGTTGAACGAAACCATTTGCACAATAGGAGATCCTTTAGTCAAATTGCTTTACACCGGGTGCGCTCTAATATTATATTTTTAACTTTTAAGGGTCCTAAGTGGAAGATAATCCCTAGGGGGACAGCCGTGTGAAACAGTTTGTACCTTTTCATTTAAGGACAGGACGGCATCGTATGAAACTGCCTAGGACGCTATGAGAAAAAGAAGAAGAAAAGAAAGAGGGCAGTAAAATCCAAAAGTGCTCAAAAGGCGCTCTTAACGCCCCGAAATTATTAAACCTAAGTTTACTCAACTGGAAAACGTAACTTTTTTATTAGTGGGCGTAGAAAAAAAAATTAAATAGTTTCGGGCGTAAAATATGATTTAAAGAACGATGGTTATATTTATTTTTTAATTTGAGCAAGTTTAGGGAAAGAAAAAAATAGCAATTACGCATATTTTTCAAGGCAAAATTGTAAATAAAAGCAACTTCCCGACATTTTTAACTTGTTTAATATAAATATTTCGATTGGTAATTGAAATCCGGATTTTTTTCATGTTTAAGTAAAAATATAATTTTGGACGTGGGCGGAGAGATAGGAATTTGTTTGATGCAAATTAGACAAAATGTTACAAATCATTTCTCAATTTAGAGAAAAAATAATACGTACAACAGGGCATGAAACATAAGAGTGCACCCGGTGTATTCACTAATTTGTCACTTTTTCTACTCATGTTCCAATCTCACATTTTTTACTGTGATCATTAAAACTTATGATGGGAGTTTTTCTGTTTTTTTTTTACTCCCAATCTTGTCAGCGAAGCTGCTTTGTTTGGATCGGTTGAACCAACCAAATCTCGGAACATTCCTTCCTTGTCGTTGAGCCAGGCGCCACAGAAAAAATAATACTTCTCACTCGGTCTGATTTGATTTGTCACAACAACACGCTCCAAAAACCAATCAAAAACCAAGGTTCGAAATTTTCTCTTTGATGAGAGATTGATCAAAAACTTGGTTTTGACGCAGTAAGTGTACTTTTAAACCGACGAGCTCGACTAATCACGCGAGTATATCTTTAGAAACCATTAGTTCAAAACTGGACACTTTTAAATTCTGGCGTCTACGTCGAGATTTTTGAAATATTTTTTTTTGATTTTATTATTTCACAAACCTTAGAATTCTAATACGTAATATAACATAATATAAGTTTAGTTTTTGTTGGTGGTCGCACACTAGTCTGTCAACATATTCCACCAAATTAAAATTAAAAAAAACTGTCTGTTCAAACTTAAATTTCGAACCCTAAACAGAGCCCCGTCCGCGGCCGTCTTGCTCAATCCGGAGTTTCTTCATTTGGCCAATTTCAACACCACCAACAATAAAAACATCAGTCTGCCCCTTTTCAAAAGTATCGACGGTTTTCGACCGCAAGGGAAGTTTTTCAGTTCGCCCTCTGGTGCCGTAAATAGTCACAAAAACATTGGCATCTGTGCCGGCACCCATGCGATCGCCCGTCACCGTTATGATTTCGAATTTTGTCTTTGATAATTTTTTGCCACGGACCGGCATCAACTCGCGAGATATTTGGCAATCACCACGATACAAACTTAACCATTTTTCACAACCAAAGACAAAAGTGTCAGGGGAGTCTTTACAGGGGTGTCCAATCGGATTTGTAATTAAAAAAGGTTTAATTTAAACTTTATAAATATTTCTTGTATACATGTGGTTATACAACTTTTGCTGCTTTACGGACATTTTCATTCCAAGAACAAAGTGATTCCAGTTTGTGCAGTGCAGTGTAAAATTATAAATAAAATGTTTTCTATACGCAAAATAATTGTGTAGTTATAAACACTCAACGACAATCGTTTTATTTCGCTAATAACCCGAAATTGATGAGAGCTATAAAATATAGCCTATAACGATCGGGTTTTTCAAGATGAATTGGTATAAATTATTTCTTTTGGAAAATAATCTCTCAAAATGTTCTTCCATTCTAACATTATTCAGCGTTGAAAATGAACCACTTGGCTGAATTGTTTATCATTTTTTCATTTGTTCTTTAAAGAAATGAAAGAAATTAAATCAAAGATTGAGTCGAAATATCCCTTTGAAGAAGTGGTTCATTTTCAACGCGGAATAACCTTATATTTACAACGGTGCAAGGTCAACTATGTCTAGTATGTGTGGACACGCTAACCTTCAGGCGTAATTGAAATCGAATTCAAAAACCAAGAATTACTTTCTTCGTAGCCATCATGCTCGACGAGAAGCTTTTCAAGAACACCAACGTTTTTAAATGTCATTGAAAAAGTGTGTGCACTACCGCGGGAAAATTTAAAAGGCACTAGGTCAACATCTTGCTGTTCAAGGTTAGTAAATATTAGTTTATTAAATGTTCATGAATTGTTTACCAATTATTTATTAATTATTTAAAACCTTGTTCCTGTCCGTTACCCGAGAATTTAAAAACACGCTTTTTGGCCGACTTGCCTTTACTGCCAAACAACGTAATAAAAACTCGGGCTTCAGTTCCAGCACCTTTTTTATCTGCCGTTTCCACGCGAACCTTATACGTTCGCATGTTTCCTTTCTCCTTCATTTTTTTCGTTATTTTCGTTAGACCAAATTTTTTCTTATAAAAGTTGATCAAATTTTTATCATCCATTGTGTTGTAATTGGGAATGCCGGCGCTGGGCGGCCTGAGCGTCATTCCCCCACCATGATTTCCACCCCAGCCACCGGTGTGATTGCTTTCTCCAAGTAGCGGATTTGGAGGGCGTCGTTTTTCACTTGGCGCAGTTTTCGGCCTTTCAATGATTCGTTTTCGGGGAGTTTGACTCCCACGGTCACTAACACGGGGAGTCGGGGCCTTTTGGGATTTTAGCAATTTCATGGCGATTTTTAAAAAATGCCTTCCGTTTTATTTTATACAAGGTATCAAAATTTTGGGATTGACCAAAACGGTTGTTAGGCGGTGTATGTTAATAATGTTTACTTTTAAACCGAACTTCGGGTTTAAATTTGCATTTCTTTTAATTCGTATTTTCGTAAATTCGTATTATCTTTGAAAAATCCACCTTGAGAGGTTTTATTTTTGTTTGCGTTGTGCTGTTTCGGGCAGTGTTACATGAAGCATCGGATAGTGAAGGTGCTACTTTTCGATTTTCAATTGGCGCAATTTTTCGACTAGTTCGCTGTCCCCGTTTTGTCAATACTGCTCCCGGCGGCGGTCGATCCCATAAACGGGATTCTTTAAATAGGGTTTAAAATATCCAAATGTCAAAACTCCAAAATGTCAAAATATTAAAATATGCAAAATGCCAAAACTCAAAATGTCAAAATGTCAAAACTTCAAAATGTCAAAACTTCAAAATTTCAAAACTTCAAAATGACTAAATTGCAAAATTCAAAATGAGAAACCGAAATCTATGACTGATTTCTTCGGGCAATGTTTGTGTGATGTTTTTGAAAAAAAATTTAAAATATTTTTCGAACCCTGTCCATAGGAATGGTACCATAATTTTTTGGCGGTTGAATTCCCGGTTGAATCACCATCGTCATGACCGGTGACGAGTTCATATAAAACGGGCCGCCGTTTGTTCTCGCCATTTTCGTGATATTTTTTGTAATCACTTGAAGACTATTTTTAATTTGAACATAAATGCATAACCACTTTCTCTTGTTTTACACAATAATTATAATTCAATTTTTATTAATTTTTTATTTTATCAAATTTCAGTGTTGTTGTAGTAATTTTGTATGAAAAGTGGTATGCGTAACAGTCCCGTTGCTAAGTGACTCCCCTTGGCTTCCAAAAAATTAGAAGATCATCAAACAAAGGCGATTACGTAGTTACGATATGTCCATTATGACAATTAACTTCTTCAAAAAAAAAAGTTGGAATCCATTTGTTCGAAAAAATATTAAAAGTCGAATTGAAGTGAAATCCCCGTGGATTAACCCTCCTTTGTAATTAAAAAAAAAGCGAAAAATGAATGTCTAATGTGATTAAATTTATTATGACTTTTTTAAATCAGCAATTTTACGTAAATAAAATTTTTAGCTTCGCAATTTTTAAACTTGTCAAAATATTTTGAAAAATATTATTTAACAAAAAAATCTGTAAGGACATTAGTCAAGTTTCGTAGTCTATGAAAAGCTCATTATTGTTTGCTGTGCTGTTGCATGGTTACGGCTGACCCGATCACAAATTACTTTTATTTTTTAGATAAAAAATACTGTAAAAATCCTTGATTTTGAAGGGATGTTATGATAAGAAAGATAAAAAATACATTTCTTGTATGAGAGTATGAGAGAAACAAGTGAACATTTTGTGGTCGGAAAACGCGATGCGGCTCCCAGGTATGACCAAACATATTTAAGTTGTACGATTAATCGTATTTAATGCCTTTTTGAGTAAATATTTGATAAAAATTAAAATTGATAGGTTATAAACGTTGGGAACTTTTCAGTCTGATGACGGCACCGGGTTATTTATAAGAAGTACACACATACAAATGTACTTTCAAATTTGTACTGAATTTTGATATCTTTGATTTGACATGTTTACAAAAAATCGTTGCTGTTAATCATTTAAAAAAATATTAGACACATTCTTTCACATTATTGGTGAAAAAATTAGACGCGTTTAGGCTCCGCCGACGGCGAACGAGTTAACTTGATAATGTACATGTAGTGCATGCTCAAGAAAGAAAGGACTAGTGTATTCAAGCGATATACCGTAATACAAACATAATTAGTGTCTTTTTAAGAATTGGTCAAAAGTCCGAAGTCAAACCTGCAAAAAGTCAATATGTTCCGCCACCATTTGCATCCGTGCTAAATAAATTTTCGACGACTCGGTTGCAGCCGTTCAAAGGGGTGTAGTCAAATCGACTATCGTATAAATTATATATTATACGATATACAAACAAATTATGTATTATACAATTTGCATTCCAATTTTCGAACAGAAACAAATTTTTTCAAACAACAACAACAAAAAAAAATTAATAAATTTTTAACAGTGACTCAAATTTTTCTTGGCTTGGCTCGGCTCGGCTCCTTAGTCTTAAAATTTTTGTTAGCTAGGCTCCGAGCGAGCCAATTGTGTCGAGTCCTGATGTTGCGTGTTTTGGTGTTGTAAAATTATCCAATAGATCACGACCCAAACCGTATTTGGCCGACTAAGAGTTTTGCTGTTCAATTTAACGGTATATATTTTCGTTTTCCAATTCAATTAATCCCTATTTTTCGAAATCGACCCACATTTGGTCACCGACAATTATGGATTTCTTTTATTTCTGGCAAAACTCATGGCAAAACCGCTAAAGTTGCCTTCAATTTGTCTCGCTTTTTGGCCACATAAACTTATCCATGGAGAGAATAGGTCACTTAGCTACCACCGGTAAAAGAGAGTCGATTTGGCCGATCCGAATCCGATCGAATTGGCAATAATTTCAGCGCGGCAGCTAAAGATTTAAAAGTCGTCAAAAAGTTAAAAGGCCGCAAGGATGATGAACCCCAGTTATCGCATCGAAAAGTAAAAAATGAATATAAAGCGGCGCCTGAACAACCGGTATCACGACCAATGTCACCGGTTGAACAACGGACAATTCTGCCGCCAGCTTTCGTGGACCCTTCGGAATCAGATCTCATTCGATATGATCACTTTGCTGAAACGATAAGCAGTGCCGAACTCGAACCACTTGACCAAAATTCGTTTGAATCAATTTGGAATCTAGTCCAGGGGTTGAAAAGTTTTTCAATTTATCATCGGAGTTCCACGACATACCGGTTCTTTTTATCAAAACTTAACTTGAATAAAAATTGTATAAAAATGTGCAAAAAAAGTTGAAATGACCCAAATAAGGGTCCTTTTTAACCAAAACATATCCGTATTTTGCAAGTAGGCTTCTATTCAAGGCGCCTAAAAATTTAGCGTTTAAAAATAAAACAAATCTTTTCTGCCGCGTAACGTAGCCGTTGGTCAATTTACTGATTTTTCGGAAGGCAAACGTTGGCCAACGCCCAACGCTTCCAACCCTCCTTATGATAAGGTTTAATGGTGTAAAGCTTTCAACCCTCGTGTAGCACCTCTAGGGAAAACGTATGAGGAGACTCGAGATGATCTTAATACGGAAATCCAGAATGATTATCTCAAATCAACCAAATGTAGTGTCATGGATTATATTTTAATGGAAAGTTCCGAACAAAAACGTCTAAGAATTGATACACCACCAATGGCGGTATGTCCGTTAACGATCCGCGCCCCGGTACCATGGCGTGATTCATTCCAGCAATCACGCGATTTTTGCGCGGAAAATTTACACACAACTTCGCTAGGCTTTCCAAGCTATTCTAAAAGATCGCCATAACAAAACATTGCGTTTTCGAGTACTTTCTGGTGTTTTGTGGATATTTTACTTAAAAACGTGTTGAAAAAAATAAGTACTGCGTGATTATCAGCTACTTTCTATCAAAGCGGAAAATTTCAAAACTACACTGTCTATCAATTTCATTTTTCAAAAATTTTTAAGATATCCGCCTTGTACGTATATGAAAATTAACGAAATATTTCGTTTCTTCAAGATAATTGGTGCCAAAACAACGCCGTTTGAACAATGATGAAATATGTTTTTTGAAAGATAACTGCACAACTGTTGTACAAAGTATAAGTAAAATTTCACGATTCTACGAGTTTGGACTTGTTGATGTCAATCTGATTTAACCTTGGAAAGCNCCTCATCGCCATATTTCAACTCGTCCAGTCTTGATCCGCGTGATCGGGTGGTTGGCCGAGAGCCCTTATTCCCGTCGTCGATTTTGCTCATCCCATAAACATACGTCTCTAAAACCATGAATACGAATTTTTTGTTTTCTAAAGAAATTGAATTCCTTGCTGACATTTTAATACAAATAAAAAAAATGTGAAACTATCTTGTGTGCACGCAGTACTTGGTGTTTTAAAATTTAAAAACCGTATTTGGCCGACTAAGAGTTTTGCTGTTCAATTTTACGGTATATATGTTTGTTTTCCAATTTATTTAATCCCTATTTTTCGAAATCGACCCTCAGTTGGTCACCGACAATTATGGATTTATTTTATTTCTGGCAAAACTCATGGCAAAACCGCTAAAGTTGCCTTCAATTTGTCTCGCTTTTCGGGCCACATAAACTTATGCATGGGGAGAACAAGTCAGTTTGCTACCACCGGTAAAAGAGAGTCGATTTGGCCGATCCGAATCCGATCGAATTGGCAATAATTTCAGCGCGGAAGCTAAAGATTTAAAAGTCGTCAAAAAGTTAAAAGGCCGCAAGGATGATGAACCCCAGTTATCGCATCGAAAAGTAAAAAATGAATATAAAGCGGCGCCTGAACAACCGGTATCACGGCCAATGTCACCGGTTGAACAACGGACAATTCTGCCGCCAGCTTTCGTCGACCCTTCGGAATCAGATCTCATTCGATATGATCACTTTGCTGAAACGATAAGCAGTGCCGAACTCGAACCACTTGACCAAAATTCGTTTGAATCAATTTGGAATTTAGTCCAGGGATTGAAAAGTTTTTTTCAATTTATCATCGGAGTTCCACGACATACCGGTTCTTTTTATCAAACTTTAGTTGAATAAAAATTGTATAAAAATGTGCAAAAAAAGTTGAAATGACCCAAATAAGGGTTCTTTTTAACCAAAAAAAAAAAATCTGTTTTTTTCAAGTAGACTTCTATTCAAAAATTTAGCGTTAAAAATAAAACAAATCTTTTCTGCCGCCTAACGTAGCTGTTGGCCAATTTACTGATTTTTCGGAGGGTAAACGTTGGCCAACGCCCAACGCTTCTAACCCTCCCTATGATGAGGTTTAATGGTGTAAAGCTTTCAACCCTCGTGGATTATATTTTGATGGAAAGTTCCGAACAAAAACGTCTAAGAATTGATACACCACCAATGGCGGTATGTCCGTTAACGATCCGCGCCCCGGTACCATGGCGCGATTCATTCCAGCAATCATGCGATTTTTGCGCGGAAAATTTACACACAACTTCGCTAGGCTTTCCAAGCTATTCTCAAAGATCGCCATGACAAAAATGAAAAATGCGTTTTCGAGTACTTTCTGGTGTTTTGTGGATATTTTAGTTTAAATCTTGTTGAAAAAAGTACTGCGTGATTATCAGCTACTTTCTATCAAAGCGGATAATCTCAAGACTACATGGTATTTAAGTAAATCATCTGCGCAATTATCTATCAATTTCATGTTTGAAAAAAATTTGAAGATAACCGCCTTGTACGTATATGAAAATTAACGAAATATTTCGTTTTTTCAAGCTAATTGGTGCCAAAACAACTCCGTTGGAACAATGATGAAATATTTTTTTGAAAGATAACTACGCAACTGTTGTATAAGTAAAATTTCACGATTCTACCAGTTTGGACTTGTTGATGTCAATTTTACTTAACCTTGGTAAGCCTAAATATCGTCAACGATACAACAACTCACAAATCTTTGGCACGCTTGATGACGTACTTTTTGTGAACTTTTCACATGGTTTTGAGAATCCACTCGTCCCACACGACTTCATTCAAACCATATCGGAACAAGCTGATCAAACTCGAGAACGTCTGGTTACTCAGTGGATTCCAAAATGCGCGCATATTGTGCGAGAAAACTTTTATTACGAAAAGAATAAGTATGATCCTGAAGGCAGAGGTCCAAATCGAACCTATATAAACTTGGACTTCATTTTAGGGACAAAATTTTTTACAAAATTTACGTGTTAAAAATTTTAAAAAAGGATTTTTGATGTTGAAAATAATGGCGCTAAAATAATGTTGATTTGTCCCGTTTTTGAAAACCACAAAATTGAATGTTTAGTAAATTGAAAAAAAAACATTTCTTTGAAAAAAATTCAAAAGCCAAATTTTCACGGACCTTTCCTTAAAAATTGACATATTAACTTAGAATCCCGATTTCTATCTTGCGCTTTAGCCATTAAATCTGCACAAATAAATACCGAACAAAATACAGAAGGAAGTATCAAATTGGAGCAAATAAAAAATGTTTTCAATTGCATTACGGCGTTAATGCAACTCCAAGTGCGAAATTTAGTGCGGAAATCTCTCGAAGCAATTGTTCAATTTGTGATGCGCTACAAAGGTTTGGTTCGTAAAAATCTTCTAGTGACTTAATAACCGGCACCGTGGGCTTTCGAAGAAAACGCTTTTGGAAGAAAACGTTTTTCTAAGAAAACATTATTCCAAGAAAACGTTTTTCGGAGAAAAACTCCGAAAAACGTTTTCTCCGAAAAACGTATTCTCCGAAAAACGTTTTCTTGGGGAAACTTATTCTCCGATTAACTTATTCTCCGAAAAACAAATAATAGTCAACAATACCCTGGATATTATATACAGCTTGTTAGGAAATAAAAACAATTATGAAAGGTTCAGACTAGAGTTTTGAAATAATTGTCTGTGGCAATTTTCATTTGAAATTAAAATTAACGGAGAACCGTACGGTATAAATGAACGCATATATAAAAAGCGTGGCATCTATAATTGGTACCGCGTATCTACACGCCCTGCGCCATTATATTTCACCACCTCGTTTTCTTATTTTAAACGTATAAATAAATCGAGAACATTATATTTATATGGCCCATATAATAAGGGACATTTCTTGCTAAGAAAAGGTCAGTTTTCCAACACATACACAGGGTGCGCCGTTATCTGGCCGGAATGCCCGCTCGTCCCTTTATCTGTTCGGATTTTGTGGCAAAAAAATTCCAGCTACTCCGCCCACGCACTGCGCCGTTATCTGGCCGGAAATTCTCGAAAAATAAAAATGTTTTTTAATTATTTTTCATTTCTTTTTATTTTCTATGAACTTTAATTGACTTAATTTATTAAATTATTATTTCAGTTTATTAAAATAATTCATTAAACATTATTTTAAATAAACCCCTTGAGAATTNATCGTCAACGATACAACAACTCACAAATCTTTGGCACGCTGATTTTGATGACGTACTTTTTGTGAACTTTTCACATGGTTTTGAGAATCCACTCGTCCCACACGACTTCATTCAAACCATATCGGAACAAGCTGATCAAACTCGAGAACGTCTGGTTACTCAGTGGATTCCAAAATGCGCGCATATTGTGCGAGAAAACTTTTATTTAGAAAAGGATAAGTATGATCCTGAAGGCAGAGGTCCAAATCAAACCTATATAAACTTAGACTTCATTTTAGGGACAAAAATTTACGTGTTAAAAATTTAAAAAAGGATTTTTGATGTTAAAAATAAGGCGCTAAAATAATGCTGATTTGTCCCGTTTTTGAAAACCACAAAATTGAAATTTCAGTAAATTGAAACAAAAAAACATTTCTTTGAAAAAAATTCAAAAGCCAAATTTTCACGGACTTCCTTAAAAATTGACAAATTAACTTAGAATCCCGATTTCTATCTTTCGCCGTAGCCATCAAATCTGCACAAATAAATATCGACCAAAATACAGAGGGAAGTATCAAATTGGAGCAAATAAAAAATGTTTTCAATTGCATAACGGCGTTAATGCAACTCCAAGTGCGAAATTTAGTGAGGAAATCTCTCGAAGCAATTGTTCAATTTGTGATGCGCTACAAAGGTTTGGTTCGTAAAAATCTTCTAGGGACTTAATAAGCGACGGTTCACTAATTTTAATAACACCCGTCCTTTATTTGGACCAATAGTTGTTTTGCGTAAAGAGCGTGCCTTATTGAGCATGTTAATACCTTATTGACCACAAGCGTCCCTTACTAAACGGTCCCTTATCGCGTCGTCCCCTGTAATTACATTTTGAAGAACTTAAATATTTTGGTAAAAATTTATTTAAAAAAAATGTAAACAATGCAATGGAGGTTTTTTCATTGCATTTTTTCTAATGGACTCCATAATTTACATATAAAAAATTTCTTCACGCAATATTTCATTTACGAACTTTTCTAAGATCCATTTGTCTTAAAAGAAGCATCAGAATATGATTTAATCAATTATATGATACCACCAGCAATGGACATTCGTTTGATACCGGGAGATATTGGAAAACCGCTATTTCATCCATCGTTGGATATCATTAAAAATGTGCTGGCCAANTACCACGGATAGAAACCATTTTATTTCCTGAAGCCCTGGAGGAATCCTCACTGTCAAGTCAGGGTTAGAATCCGATTGTTGAATCAAAAACTTTTTACTTCGTAAACACATTTATATATGTTTTTCTCCACATTTCTGCGCACTAATTCGGCAGGTTTTTTCATGAAACCAATAACTACCAATTATTTTTTTGAAAGGCGAAACTGTTTTAACAGATTTTTTATTACGCGGAATTTTTTAACACGTTTTTCTTAATATCCGTTAAAAAAAATCCGAGGTAAAATACGTGTTAAAAATAAATCTTGTAAAAAGCTTTCTGTCTTAAAAAAATCCGTGTTAAAAAATGAATCTCGTAAAAAAATTTTCCGTGGTAAAAATAAATCTGGTAAAAAACTTAAAGAAAATTCCGCCTTAAAATAAGCATGTTAGAAAAATTCCGTGTTAAAAAGTGGGTCCTTTTTTGAAAAACACAAGTCATGGATTTTTTGCCCTCACATTTATATTTTCTGAATCATCATTTTAGATTTCGGACTCTGAGTTCGGGAATCCAAAAACGTTTCCGAATATACTCGGGTATTTTCCGAATATATTCGGGTATTTTCTGATGAATTTGTCACAAGGTCTACAGTTTAGACTCTAAACTATATTTTTTTTTTGTAAAAATCTCGTGTCACAAACGCGGTTCGGATAAAACCCTCTTCGAAGTCTTTCCGGCGTTGAAGTCAACGAAGACTGGGTAAGCAAATTACTACGGTCGGCTGAAAAAGTCATGTCCCATCATTATCCGAATATTGAAACATATCTTGACATTTACCTCCCATACACCGATTTGCTGAGTGGCAAACAAGCAGAAGCAGTTTCTTCATTCATTCACAACTCCAAAAACGTCGAGATTGAAGACATTGCTAAAGAAATTGACGGAATTCGCCAAACCCGGTTGAATATTCAAACGATCGATCGTGATTGTCAATTAGGAAATGGTTGTTAAATGTGATTAGATAACCCAAATTTGTTAAGATAACTAGTTAAAATGTTAGTTTTTATTTAATAATTTATAACCTATAACAGGACTTTTCCATCTTGACTGTGCCCAGTTAAATGATGACTTGGTTGAATTGACTCGGCAGCTTGAAAATCAAATTATTCAAGACCAATTGGACCGTAATCGTGAGCTAAACCGTCAAGTGAATCGCGATTACGAAGAAATTGGCCGACGTCTAGGAAAAGAGCCCAACAATACCGAAGAACTCGTGGAAACCATTACGTATCTGAAAAACGTCATTAAAGTCAGAAAAGATGAGCTTTCAAAGCGGGTTCAGTTTTCCGGGATTCGACTCGAGTTTCTCATTTTGTACGCCGATTTACAAGAAGAGGACTATCGACTCAATTCAAACGTTTTTGGTCAACCAGAGCGGGGATACATTTTTTTTTGATTTGAAGGAATTGTCAATTCCGAATTGGAATCTTCAAACTGATTTTCAAAGTACTCAGATTTCGTGGAAAATTTATCAGTATGGACCATACTGTATGGTTTTCAGGCGTCTGGAGGCGTCCTATAATATTTCGAAAATGAGTTTGAACATACCACTTTAAACATACCAATACATACTTATGACTCATACTGTATGAGGTATAATAACGCGATCCTCGCTTTTTAAGCCTGATGGAATATAAAATTTGAGAAAGCGAGAAGCACGTCATTTTACCCCATACTGTACTGTAGTATAGATATCAATGATATCATATCATTATCAAATCGGGGTTCACCATCTAACTATGAGGAATACTATGAAAACAAATATATAATTTCGATCCCTACCGCGGAGCATCTACGATCTGTTATAGACTACAATGAAGAAAAATTTCAGACAAAGCGCACAAANNCTAGCGCGCATCGGTACCGCAATCGACGCCTATTCTTCGGAGGAAACCGCCAGTACGGACGAAATAAACAAACAAGTTGACCTACTTCACAAATTGGCGGTAGACTTGGAGAGCGCCGGCCAAACGATTGAAAATCTAAACTTTGAAGAGCGATTATTGGAACGAGAAGAAAGTTCCTATCCTGATTTACAAGACCATATAAAAGATCTTCAGCGAAGGTGTTCATAATAAATATTTATATTTTAATCGAGCAAATGATAGGGACAAAATTCCTAATACGGATCTGTGCTTTTAAAATTTTATAAGGAATACTTATTTCCTAATTTTGCCCAATCTTTGAGATAACTTACACAGGGTAACCAATTAACGGTAACCAATTGTACTGGCATAGCCGTTACCACTTGAAACAATTAAAACAAAACAAAAAACTACCCGTTAACTGAAAATAGCCCAATAACTGGATGCCCATTAACTGGTTACCCTGTATACATCTAGGATCTGGATTTCGGGTATAAATTGGTTATTTATCATAGATAATTTGGATCCGTTAAATTATTAACGTATGTAAACGGTGATTTGTATTTACCTTTATCACCTATCATTAAGCCATACACTCAATTGTGGGAGACAGCTCAAAGTTGGATTGTAAAATCAGAGGAGTGGTTACAAGGCACATTTTTAAAGATCGACCCCGAAGTTTTGACCGAAGAGTTACAATCCATGTGGCGTTTGATGTACAAATTGATCAAAACATTCAATGACGTACCACCACCGCGACGAATGGCGGAAACACAAAAAACAAAAATTGATAAATTTAAGAAAGCTACGGGTTGTTAATTGAGCACTTTCTGGTCAATTTATTTGCCACTAAACTGGAACCTGCTAATCTAGAATTATCTCTTTTGATTGGCGTAGCGCACAGACGTGTGTCCTGGTCGGGTCCTGGTCGTGTTCTGATCGGGTTCTGGTCGGGTTCTGGTCGGGTCCTGGTCAGGTCCTGGTCAGGTCCTGGTCAGGTCCTAGTCAGGTCCTGGTCAGGTCCTGGTCAGGTCCTGGTCAGGTCCTGGTCAGGTCCTGGTCCATTCCTGATCCATTCCTGATCCAGTGAGAGTTAAATTTGAATGAGTTATTTACAATTAATAATCTGTCCAAAGATCTTCCGGTGATTCAAGCTTTAGGCGCAAATGGAATGCGAGCTAGACATTGGGATCGCATCGAAGAAATTGTCGGTACTGATATTCGGCCAGACGAAGATACGACATTATTACAAATGCTGGAGTATAATCTAAATGAGTATATTCACAAAATTGAAGAGGTTTCCGCCAGTGCCGCAAAGGAATATGCTCTCGAGCGCTCCTTGGAGAAAATGAAGGAAGATTGGGCGGAAATGCAGTTTACATTACTGCCATACAGAGATACGGTAAAGTCATCGTGGAAACAAAAGTGAAGGGTTAATTTAACCCTTAGAGAACATGCGCGGCTTTTGTATGGCCTCGAAAAAAAATAAAAATTCCATGAAAAACTAAATTAAAGATCGCGTAAAACCACAATTAAAAATCTGAAAATTGTATCTCAATTAGAGAAAGGCACTTGTACATTTTTTCAAATTTAGCTTAAAAAAATAGCTTCAAATTTAATACACTGTTTGAGGGTTTATCAGGCCGCCTGAGGGTTTATTAGGCCGGTTTTGGAAGGCGAAAGTGGCCCGATAAACCCTCAAGCAGCAGTGTTGGAAAAGTTGGCCAACGCTCCAAATGTTCTTATAATAAACTTTAACTAAATTTCAGGATGTTCGCATTTTTGGAGGCATGGATGAAATCCAAATCATTTTAGACGATCAATTGATAAAATGTCAAGCATTAAGAGCATCCCCATACTTAGGACCCTTCGCAGTTGAATTCAAGGTATGTAAAAGAAAACAACGTTTAACAATTTTATTTTAGGATGTTAAAATTCTTTCTGGTCTTGACGAAGTGTACATTCTNAAAACCGCTATTTCATCCATCGTTGGATATCATTAAAAATGTACTGGCCAACTGTTTTGATTATATCGTAGAGTCCGGCCGTGGTTTACCACGGATAGAAACCATTTTATTTCCTGAAGCCCTGGAGGAATCCTCACTGTCAAGTCAGGGTTAGAATCCGATTATCGAATTAAAAACTTTTTACTTCGTAAACACATTTATACATGTTTTTGTCCACATTCCTGCGCACTAATTCGGTAGGTTTTTTTCATGAAACCAATAACTGCCAATAATTTTTTGAAAGGAGAAACTTTTTTAAACAGATTTTTTTTACACGGAATTTTTCTAACACGTTTTTCTTGATATCCGGTTTAAAAAAATCCGAGGTAAAAAATATGTGTTAAAAATAAATCTTGTAAAAAGATTTCTGTCTTGAAAAATCCGTTTTGAAAAATTAATCTCGTAAAAAGTTTTCCGTGGTAACAATAAATCTGGTAAAAATAAATCTGGTATAAAAACTTGAACAAAATTCCGTGTTAAAATAAGCATGTTAGAAAAATTCCGTGTTAAAAAGTGGGTCCCTTTTTTGCCCTCACATTTATATTTTCTGAATTATCATTTTAGATTTCGGACTTTGAGTTCGGGAATCCAAAAACGTTCCCGAATATATTTTCTGATGAATTTGTCACATAAATGTGGCAAATTTTTTTGAAGGTCTACTAAACTGTATAGACGCTATACAGTTTAGACTCTAAACGATATTTTTTGTAAAAATCTCGTGTCAAAAACGCGGTTCGGAAAAAACCCTCTTCGAAGTCTTTCCGGCGTTGAAGTCAACGAAGACTGGGTAAGCAAATTACTACGGTCTGCCGAAAAAGTCATGTCACATCATTATCCGAATATTGAAACATATCTTGACATTTACCTCCCATACACGGATTTGCTGAGTGGCAAACAAGCAGAGGCAGTTTCTTCATTCATTCACAACTCCAAAAACGTCGAGATTGAAGACATTGCTAAAGAAATTGACGGAATTCGCCAAACCCGGTTGAATATTCAAGCGATGGATCGTGATTGTCAATTAGGTAGTGGTTGTAAAATGTGATAAGATAACCCAACTTTGTTAAGATAACTGGTTAGAATGTTAGTTTTTATTTAATAATTTATAACCAATAACAGGACTTTTCCATCTTGACTGTGCCCAGTTAAATGATGACTTGGTTGAATTGACTCGGCAGCTTGGAAATCAAATTATTCAAGACCAATTGGACCGTAATCGTGAGCTAAACCGTCAAGTGAATCGCGATTACGAAGAAATTGGCCGACGTCTAGGAAAAGAGCCCAACAATACCGAAGAACTCGTGGAAACCATTACGTATCTGAAAAACGTCATTAAAGTCAGAAAATATGAGCTTTCAAAGCGGGTTCAGTTTTCCGGGATTCGACTCGAGTTTCTCATTTTGTACGCCGATTTACAAGAAGAGGACTATCGACTCAATTCAAACGTTTTTGGTCAACCAGGGCGGGGATAGAATTTTTTATTCTTTTTTTGATTTGAAGGCCTGAGGGTCGAATATTCAAACTGATTTTTCAAAGTAGTCAGATTTCGCTGAAAATTTATCAATATGGTTTTCAGACGTCTGGAGCCGTCTTTTAATTTTCCGAAAATCAATTTGAACATACCACTTCAAGGCTACATAATTATAACCTTCTACTGACTTAGCCACATTGAAAATTGTCATCAATTTTTTACAGTATGAGATACTGTATAATAACGCGCTCCTCGCTTTTCTAGTTTTAAAGCCTAATGGAATAGAAAATTGATGAAAGCGACATTTTACTCCATAATGTACTGTAGTAGACTATACTGTATTGATATCAATGACATCAATATCATATATGAACAAATATATATAATTTCGATCCCTACCGCGGAGCATCTAAGATCTGTTATAGACTACAATGAAGAAAAATTTCAAACAAAGCGCACAAACGCCGAAAATGCGGTGCGGCAAAAAGCGAAAACAATCGAGACTAAGCTAGCGCGCATCGGTACCGCAATCGACGCCTATTCTTCGGAGGAAACCGCCAGTACGGACGAAATAAACAAACAAGTTGACCTACTTCACAAATTGGCGGTAGACTTAGAGAGCGCCGGCCAAACGATTGAAAATCTAAACTTTGAAGAGCGATTATTGGAACGAGAAGAAAGTTCTTATCCTGATTTACAAGACCATATAAAAGATCTTCAGCGAAGGTGTTCATAATTAATATTTATATTTCAATCGAGCAAATGATAGGGACGAAATTCCAAATACGGATCTGTACTAGTAAAATTTTATAAAAAAGGTATACTTAAGTATACTTATTTCCTAATTTTGCCCAATCTTTGAGATAACTTACATACACAGGGTAACCAATTAACGGGCAGCTAAAGCATGCTCGTTAATTTGTACTGGCATAGGCGTTATCACTCGAAACAATTAAAACTAAAAAAAACTACCCGTTAACTGAAAGCCCAACTGGATGCCCAACTGGATAGCCCAACTGGATGCCCATTAACTGGTTACCCAGTGTACATCTAGGTTCTGGATTCCGGGTATAAATTGGTTATTAATCATACAGTGCGTCCGAGTTGTCGAGTACC
>SCLG01000103.1:404446-420585 GCA_004367875.1 Oikopleura albicans
CCCCCTCGATTTCTAATGAGCAACCGGAGGTTACCTCTAGTGCCCTGAGGTGGTTCGATTATTTTCAACAGTCGCGATGCATTGACTATAGCATATAAGCTTTATCGCTACAAGGCTTAAATTGCTTGGCTGACTTGAAGGACATAATATAAAACATTATCTCAATACAGTATGGCCTCATACTGTATGGGTAGGGGGCGTTTCTAAATTTTTTCCCTCGAAATCAAGTTCTTAATATGTTTGCAACCAGACGATTTCTATAGGTAATCGACTACGCCGCATCTGACTTTCTTGATTAGAAAGGCCAAAAACCAACCGGTTACGAGAAAATGACCAATAAGCACTAGAATTTGAGGTTTTTTGGCTCTGCTTCATCAGCTCAATGCTCCTCAACGGATCTTTTCTGGTATTGAAAAGAGCTTGATTAGGCTGTCTAAACAAAGTTTTTGTATCATATTTTGAGTTAATATTATGAACTTCATAACTGTCATGCATGTTTTTCATGCATGTTTTTCATGCATAAAATAGAATCGTAACGTGCAATTGGTGTACAAATCCACTTAAAAATGTTTAACAAGAAAAATGATATCTTAATAATATATCAATGAAAATATTAAATATACAAGTAATGTCATAGGTCAACAAAACCACAAAAATTGTATGAAAATCAAGATCGAAAAATTTATGTAAGTTTTGAACTACACATTGTAATATACATAATTTGTTTTTTTGAAAGTATAGTATATTTTATTAATCATTATTATTTATTTATTAATTTATTAGTATCTTAATTATTTATATTTTTAAGGTAATGTCTACCGGCACAGAGAATTATAATGGTTTATCGCCACAACTATTGTACTTGAAAACAATCGCTAATATAAATCCATTACAGACAGTGTTCCCATTTTGCACGCTTTTTAACTTGTCTTAACAAAAAGCATTGAAAGGTCTTAGAATTGGCGATAAACGCTTTTATCTTATTGCCCGTCAGAACTAATGGCCTATCACTGAGGGTATCATCGTCTGATGCGTTGTGATCATGACTTTACACAAGTTTTACGTTGCGCTTGATCAGTTTTACATAATTGTGTCTATGTATAATCGTCTTCCCATGTCATTACTTACTGGTTAGTTTTTTTGTACACTTTACACCTGAAGCATAAAAATAATTTTCAATCACCTTTTATTATCATGTTACCATACATGAAATGTCACGAAACATAGATACTAGTATATCTTATAATTGATGTATAACTGACCAATGTATCACCTGCGTATAAATTATACGGTATAATACATGTAACTTACAAGTTAGAAATATATTTGCTCATAATGACAACTTTTTTACTGGTATAAGTTAAACCAGTTTTATATGTACTGTAACGGTTTACTAAGAAATAAAACGGTATTACTAATTCGTAATATATATTATGAGTCATTTTATATTTCTAGGACTAAAATTAATTCATCATTCTTGAAAATGACCTCAAAAAACCTATATCACGCCATTGACGTGCGTTATTACGCACGTAATTAGGAGATATAGATCAAACGCGCGATATAGGAATCCAATTTGGATATTATTTCTCAGTTGTTCATTTTGCTCATTTTACAATAGAAACTGTGCCACACGGCCCTGTTGACTCCTGCGAGTTAAATTTAAATNCGATAAACGCTTTTATCTTATTGCCCGTCAGAACTAATGGCCTATCACTGAGGGTATCATCGTCTGATGCGTTGTGATCATGACTTTACACAAGTTTTACGTTGCGCTTGATCAGTTTTACATAATTGTGTCTATGTATAATCGTCTTCCCATGTCATTACTTACTGGTTAGTTTTTTTGTACACTTTACACCTGAAGCATAAAAATAATTTTCAATCACCTTTTATTATCATGTTACCATACATGAAATGTCACGAAACATAGATACTAGTATATCTTATAATTGATGTATAACTGACCAATGTATCACCTGCGTATAAATTATACGGTATAATACATGTAACTTACAAGTTAGAAATATATTTGCTCATAATGACAACTTTTTTACTGGTATAAGTTAAACCAGTTTTATATGTACCAGTAGTTTATCTACCGTTTATCGGGTAGTTTATATACTGTACTCGAGTTCTTTGAGATACTCGTCTCCCTCATATTTTTTACTGTACTAAAGTTTAGTAACTAAACATAGTAAAAACTCATTTTTTTTTGTGTACAAATACCTTAATCTATAATAAGAATAATACCGTAATAAAATATAAAAAAAACGGAAAATTATAGCTTTAAAACTGTCAAAAAGTTATAAATTATGACTCATAATGCCGACATATGAGGCAAGATGAACCCGTCCCGAATATTGCGGAAATCCCGATGGTCTACAAGTAAGAACTGTATGATAAATTACAAGCAACGTGGTGAGTCATTTGCGTGGCTAAATGACACTAACCAATAGGAGGCGCCTATAAAAAAACCATGAGCCAATAGGCGTTGCTTGTAATTCAGTTACGGCGCTGGGGTCTGTAACTGCTTATAATTTATAAACAAGTACATATATAGTAGATATTCTCAACATTACATTTTCAACATATATACCGTATGGCGGTGCTGAGATTGTCGGGCTTTAGACAATATTGGTATGCTTTTTTTAATGCTATGGGCCATAGCCTATACAGTATGGGGTAAAATAACGTTCTTCTCCCTTTCTTAAATTTTGTTTTCTAATAGGTTAAAAAATACTGTATAAAAGCGAGAAGGGCCTTATTATACCTCATATTGTAGTACATATATTGGGGTCTTTCTCGCGTTTTTCCAGGGTGTAAATTTTATAGCGTAGTAACTTTTCATTCTTATCCTATGTAAAAGACTTATTGTATACTGAAATTCCATACTATAGTTTATTATTAAAAAAGTCCGCAAAAGTAATTTGCCTATGATCAAAGTTTTATGGAAGCAATTTACTCCGTTTAATTTAAATATTCACGGTTGAATAAGTAATTAAATAGTTTTTTTTTCACCGAGCTCCAAGTAAACCATAAAACTATATTATTATGTTTTGGTAAGTCGTCTAATGATCAAATTGTCATTTTTTAAACACTCCGATTACGAGTAATTTTTCTCATTACTTTTTTGTAGCATCACTTTCGGGGCAATCAGATAAGAAGTAATTTTCATTCGGCGTCAACTAAAATTAGACGAGTCGCCTCACCACGATTATTTCGACGATTATTCCAAACAGACGAAATCAGAAGGCAGCATGTATAATGGAGATAGAGAAATTTCACAAAATAAAAAGAAATATCACGTCAATATTCCGAACAATGGTAAGAATCAAGGTAATTGTTTTTTTGTATTACAGTCCTTCACCATTTATCGGACGCTCATTTATCGGACGCTTACTCATTTATCGGACGCTTTTTTGGCCAAAATGGGGTCATTCTAATAAAAAAATGACCTCTTTTGTGACGATGCTCATTTATCGGACGCTATTTTCGAGAACCGAAAACGTCCGATAAATGATTAAGGACTGTATATTTTATTTTTTCCAATGGCGCTTCTGAGGTTTTTCTAATGCAAGATAAAATTTTCAGGTAATTTTTTCAATTTTTTCCAAACTTTACGACTAGTATGTATGCATTTTGAAAAAAAAAATTCGATTTAGAGATAAGGGCATATTTCCAACATTGAAATCACTCTTGACATTCAAATCTTAGTACATAATGTACTATCAATTTGTGTAAAAAATGGAACCAGTAAAGCAAAAAAAAATGTTTTTTTGAAGTAACCTGTGACCTTGAATGCCTAAGGTTGCGTTTCGTGCACAACTTTAAAACCGGAAGGAATAAGTACGGTCCTCGTACCCGAAACGTCCCATTGTACCCGAAACGTCCGAGTTTTTTTTTTACATTTTGGGACGTTTCAGGGACGAGGACTGTATTATAGCAAAAATGTACGTATGATAATCAAATGAACGCTTCATGAACTTGAAAAATGAAAAAAATAATGTGAATGATTATATTATTATTAAATGGATCGCCATTCGAATATTAGCCTAAATTTCATAAATTCGTGCAGGTTACAACAGCACCTCGATTAAAAATTGATAAATTAGAAGATGAACGTGTTCAGATGAACGCATTTTTGACAACCCTGGTCATACCTGTTGTTTACAAAATTACCACATTATGGTGTTGATGTAATAAATTCTATTGATGAACGCCTTGAGTCTCATAGACATAAATCTTTGAATTTTTCACGGGACAATCTTACTAACGTTGCCAATATGATGCGAGAATCATCAACAGCAAATAAATAAAAAAGTATTTCACAGCCCTCCTTCTCTTAAGTGCCGCACTCGAGCCGTCAAAAATGCGGCATGTAAAGAGGGGCGGCACTTAAGAGGGGGTGTGCCTCCATGGACCATTTTTCATTGAAAAACAGTATATGTCGCTGATTTGTTTTTGTTTTTAGCTTGAAAACGAGTTTCTAATTTATTTGTGTTCATTCTTAGTTAAAACAAATTTGTGATTCACGATTGTTTGCTAGTCTTTCTGATGGATAACAATTCTCCGCTAGTTGTACCGGCAACAACATTTTTCCGGCACTATCGATAAATCAATACACCCCCTGCGAAGTTATCTTTCCACCAAATTTTTCAAAAAGCGGAAAGATAACTGCACCGTCGGTAAGATAAGTGGACAATGTGTAGGCGGTTTGTCTGAAATTTGTAAGTGCGGAAAGAATCTTTCCGAAAGATAACTGCACCTACAGGGCCGTTCTAGATTCTTTCAAATTTCTAAGAGCAAAAATTCACGAATGAGCTTCTAAAGTTTAGAATCTAAACAGAGAAATAAGAGAAAAAATGCCGAAAAAAAGAATAAATTTTCTTATCATTTATTGGTGGCTACGAAAAAGGTCATTATTGCACTATCTGACGAAATGCCCAAGGCTTTGAACCCTGAGAAAGCAGTCTATGTTTCCAGTAAATTTGGATGAACTGTTACCAAAACGGGTTCCAAACTTCTCTTTTGGATGCTTTTTGAAAAATACACCGGTGCATTTTAAGATCAAAAATTGCTAGATGGACAAAATGAGGTACAGCGGTTGCGCCCACAACGCAACGCCCCACAACGCAACAGTGCGCCCACAACGCAACGCTTTTTGACCTATAGGTTGGTGCGCCCACAACGCAACGCCCAACAACGCAACGGATTTGACCATATTTCTCTTCATATTTTTTCAATAAAAATTTATAAAAAATGTAATTTATTCAATATAAAATGAATTTGTTAAAAAAANNTTTTGGATGCTTTTTGAAAAATACACCGGTGCATTTTAAGATCAAAAATTGCTAGATGGACAAAATGAGGTACAGCGGTTGCGCCCACAACGCAACGCCCCACAACGCAACAGTGCGCCCACAACGCAACGCTTTTTGACCTATAGGTTGGTGCGCCCACAACGCAACGCCCAACAACGCAACGGATTTGACCATATTTCTCTTCATATTTTTTCAATAAAAATTTATAAAAAATGTAATTTATTCAATATAAAATGAATTTGTTAAAAAAAATGAAAGATTGAAAACAAGTTAGCTTTCAATTCTAGAGATGAGCAGCTTTTTTTTACTAATTCGAGAGATTTAGCCTATACCATGTAATGCATTTGGTGATCGGTGCGCCCACAACGCAACGGTGCGCCCACAACGCAACGATTTGCCCACAACGCAACGCTTTTTGGGAAGTGATTGCGTTGCGTTGTGGGCGCAACCGCTGTACGAGGTAGACGGTCTACCGTAGACCTCTCCCTTTTATAACCCGTTGCGCATAAGCTTTTTGTGGCGAAAAAATTAATAGTGCAGAAGGCTAAACATGTTTTGGAAATATCGGCCTGTTAAAAGTGCAAAGCCAGAGGTAAGGTTCCGATAAAATAAGGCCTAAAAAGATGCACATCGAGAGGCATTTACAAATTTTCGTGAATAAGCGCTGATCGAAAGAGACATGCACATCGAGAGAGCGCACATCGAGAGACCCCTGACTGTAATTTTTTTATCATTTGTACAAGAAATGAAAAGAAAACTAAGAATTTTTAATGAAAAAAATATTTCGGGCGGAAAGATAACTGCGCAGTGTGTAGGCGAATTAACTGGAACATTTTTCTCGAAAAAGCGGAAATATAACTGCACCAACGGGGCTGAGCGGAAAGATAACTGCCGGAAAGATAACTGCGCAGGGATTTTTTGCCCTTATATTTTTTTCATTAAAAATTCTTAGTTTTCTTTTCATTTCTTATACAAATGATAAAAAAATTACAGTCAGGGGTCTCTCGATGTGCGCTCTCTCGATGTGCATGTCTCTTTCGATGTGCGCTTATTCACAAAAATTTGTAAATGACTTTCGATGTGCATCTTTTTAGGCCTTGTTTTATCGGAAGTTTACCTCTGGCTTTGCTCTTTTAACAGGCCGATGTTTCCAAAAAATGTTTAGCGTTCTGCACTATTTAAACTTTTTCGCCACAAAAAGCTTATGCGCAACGGGTTATAAAAGGGAGAGGTCTACCTCGTACCTCATTTTGTCCATCTAGCAATTTTTGATCTTTAAAATGCACGGGTGTATTTTTCAAAAAGTATCCTAAGAGAAGTTTCGAACCCGTTTTTGTAACAGTTCGTCCAATTTTACTTGAAACATAGGCTGCTTTCTCAGGGTCCGAAGCCTTGGGCATTTCGTCACATAGTGCAATAATGACCTTTTTCGTAGCCACCCATAAATGATAAGAAAATTTATTCTTTTTTTCNGCACTTACAAATTTCAGACAAACCGCCTACACATTGTCCATTCTTGATCTCGATTTATTCTATAAAATTTGTCCGTATAAAATTGCCATTCAACGTATTATTATAAAAAAACATTTTTCTCAAAAACCAATCTGAAAATTCACTGAATGGGCAATTTTATAAAAAATAGACAAAAATCTATGATAGACAGCAGATGACCACTACAACCATTCAATTACAAAATTATTTTTTTAATTCGTTAGCGGAACGTTTACTGCATAAAATGATGCCATTTTCGGCACCATAATCGTTGCCATGAAGTTGAGGAACGCGATGAACTTGAAGAACTCCAAATTTTCAGAGCTAGCTGAAGCATTTTAAACTTTATGCTATTAATTTCGTTTTTTTTTTCATAAAATGGTCTAAATTTGGAAACGATCAAATTGATAAGACAGGTTTTGGATAACTGATCCAGAACGAAAATTTTGAAAAAAAATAGATTTGTTGACCTTGGAATTGAGTGAAATAAACAAGATATCAAAAATCTACCTGATCAATTTTTGGGCAATATATGCGAAAAAATCGAATTAGTACCATTAACGATACTTAACTTTGCTCCATACCGACTGCAGACGGGTATGAAAAAATACGAAAATTTACATAAATAAAGCCAGATTTTTCGAATTCGCAAGTTTTTTTTTCTTCGACCCATTTTAAGTCATTGCCAATGACTCATTGGTCTGAACATTATTGCGTAGTATAGTGCTCAAAATAAATAATAAACATCTGTTTTACGGTAGTTTATATAATATATAAATTATATGGACAAATTGTCCTTCTGAATCCTTCTGAATCCTTCTAAATCCTTCTGATTCATTAAACTTTTGGTTTTTTATCGACATTGAGAAACATCAAAATTTTCTAGATTTTTTCATGAAATGAACTTGTACGTACTTTATTATAGCTACTAAGGGTGAATAAACCTGAGAAACACCTCAACATGTTTATTCTACATGTATATTTCTACATGGTATATATTTTTGTTATTTGCGATTATTTGTGTAAACAACTCCTATGACCGGTTCTTGAGCGTTATCCTAGATCGGCGGGAAAATAATAAATATTTTGGTCGCAAATGTTCCGCATGAGACGCTAGTGTAATTTTCAAGAATTAATGAATTTTCCAGAAGTTAGTTTTCTTTGAATTCCTATATAATATACCATAGATAATATACCTAGATAATATACCGAAATGTACTCAAAATCCTTTTTTAGATCTCGAAGCGATAGAAGATGTTGAAATTGGTCATCTAAGAGATCCCGAAATCAAGGACCATCCCCATTTAGCAGCGCAAAATATCCTGACGGGCAATGGTAAACCAATTATGTCGCCGAGTCAGCAACGTGTCGTCATTGACGACCTGCAGTTTTTTCGTCGCTCAATTCGAAATACGAAAAAGAAGCAAGTTCAGTGTTTCATCAATGAAGCATTTGAGTACGATCAACGGGCAAAACCATATCGCTCTGTAAGTCTGTGAAGTTTTTTTTTTGTTACTAAAATTCAAATTGATCCACTGTTAAAAATAAACTCAACCAAACACTGTTTTTAAGCATCAAATTTTAGAAGAATTTTAGAAAAAAAAATTAGAAGAATTTTTTTCCCTGTAGGGTTCCGTTGGGTATTGGGTACATTAAAGAATTAATTTAAAGTACCCCACTCGCGCAGTTATCTGTTAAGCAATTAACCTGCCGAAATGTAATATTTCGGCAAGTTTTCGTAATATGTCATCATTTATTTTTTTTGTCTACACACTTATTTTCACTCACCTATTTTGCAGAAATGTAATATTTCGACATTTTGCCGTTATCTTGCCATTTTTGAAAGTACTTTCGTAAAATAACTGCGAAAGTGGTATACCCTAGAGTACAGTCTAAGGTAGGTGAACGAACTTTTACATTGTAAAAGACGTTAAATTTGATTTTCGATTGATGTCATTGTCAACGCTAAGAATAATGACTAAAAGCCCTTGCCGTCACGTCTTTATACAATTATTTACATTTTCAAATATTTTGGCGTGTGAATAAAATATTGAAGATTATCTGGTCGGCTAAAATGAGAACAAAATACAGCTGTGAACTTTTATATTTAAAGTCAGCAATTATATAACGCCAGTTTTCTAACTGTTAAGTGGTTCCAAATATCTAAACATTGTTACTTCTTGCTAAAATATGCGACGAAAACAAATCTTGGGAGGTATTTAACGAATCCTCAAAACTCCACTTTTGATGACTAGGCTGTATTTAATAATTCCGATTAACTCCTAGGGAAATTGCGTGCCTTTCAGCCACACAATACCTCCTGTAGGTTTTTTCTGTTCCTCCGTTTAGGTTTAATTTCGAAAAGAAGTGACGCAAGTAAAGATATATCGCAAAGTCAAATCTATTTTGATCCGTACGCCGTTATCTTGCAGCTTTTCATAACAAAATCTGCAAGATAACAGACCGAACGGGGACATCTGCAGGATAACAGCGCAGTGCTTATCACATAAAGATATGGATTCCTGGAAATAGCCTTATTTGGCCTCCTGTTTTATATACTGAAGTCAGTTATCCTTATTAACCTTGGACTTGTGCCAATAGTGCTTTAAATATTTTTTTGAAAGTTTAATTTGAATTTTTCACTGAATTACCCAATCATAGGACATATTTTTCCACATGTAAATCCTGCTTATGCTTATTATGACTTTGTAATGCTATAAAACCAAACCAAAAAATGAACAAAGTGACATTTCGATTATTTATTCGTAAACAATGATACATATATTTACACCAAGTTTTTTTAGCGCTGCAGAAACTTATTGGGTTCTTGTGTCTTCTTAACATAATAATTGATCTCAAGCCTTGAGACTCAAGGATGTTCTTCGTTGAAATTAATCTGACATCTGTATGGAGCAAGGAGCATCAGAAAGTTGACATTTGTACATCTATTTATCGTCGAATTTATACGTTTGAGTTCGAGCTGACGATTTCGTCGTTTTTTTTTATTATCAGGTTAGTAAACGTTTTGGTTATTGGAAAATTAACTGTTGGGTATAATCAAGAGCGTTCAACGATTTTGGAGTCAAAAATATCTGATGACATTTAGGATGTCTTGAAGCAATAGATTTCAATTGTATAAACTAATGACATCTAATCTCTGGTTTTATAGAAAGCGCGTATCTGTGATTTTATCAAATCACGTATTTTAACGCGCCCTAAACTGACCATACCATGAGTAAAGGAGTAAGTGAAACCAGCCATACCGCGCGACTAAAATCCGTACTACTAAAATTCGCTCAAAAATGTTTTTTACTACACATGGAAAAGCGATAATGGTATGGCCAGTTGATAACGCCCCGTTTTTTACCCTAAAACTTTTGAAGGGACAGTGGAATGTTTAAAATATTTTAAATGTATTTTTATCGGACATATTGCAAGTTACCCGATCAATAAGAAGCTTACAAAACTGTCACTTCCGGTATTGTCTATAAATATTTATTCCAAAAATGGTTGCAACGCTGAATATACGGTACAACATATACCCTCTCTTAAAAATTAAGACTAATTGGTGGAATAAATGTGACTGTAAAATAATTACTAACATTTTTTTCCATTGTTGTTAAAGAAATTTCGCTGTTGGTCTTTACAACTTATTTTATTTTTAGAAAGTTTTTTTTTATTATTTTAAACGGTATTTCAGGGTTTAATTAATTTACCGAAAACATGTGTTTTTACCGATTGATGATATAGTCGACATAAAAAAGATCATCATAATGACATCATTACACCGAATTATATTCTGTCTAAATTTTTATTCCGATAATTAGTGCACCTAAATGAGCATAATATTATGAAATTGATTAGTTTTTAATTTATATTTAGTTTCCACAAAATGCAAGACTTGTCCTTAATTAATAAAATACAGTAAATTTTTGACCTATCAGCAAAATTTCATTAATCAACACGTACTACAGGACATTTCTAACTCCGGGATCCATTTCATAATTCAACTGTTGTTCACCACATATATTTTGAAATAATCATCACGTGAACTAATTGTTTAAATTTGAAAACTTTAAGGAATTTTTCTGTAGATTTATTATAAGTCGTTAAAACTAACAATACTTTTTGATAAATACTTTTTGAAGTACATTTTGTGCGATGTTGGCGAATAACAGTTAATGGCCAATCATGATGTCCCTGAAAGTAAAACATACTAGTGACCAGGGCAAGACAACTGATTATGCCGAGCCCTGCTAGTGACTGTTCCGCAGAATCAGACACATCCCGTAGAATACCAATTAGAGAGATAGATTTAGTGGTTATTATTTGATTCAAAAGCGGTCTGCACCGGTTAAAATTTTATTTACATAGTTGGTCACTCCTTTTTAGCACATGCCATAGGGTTGAATGGTAAAATCGTCGCAACACTGCTTATTTAGCGAATTATAAATGACTAGCGGGCCAGTAGGCGGGCCGCAGCATTCAGGCTCACTGACCCCGCTACCCCGGAGACAACTATTTTCCTGTGGTCGCCAATCAATGGTCGACCAAAACAAGTGATAATCCTTGTTGAATACATCATACTCACCCGGCATCTTACGAGCGAAGTCTCGGTCGCACTCGCAGAGATTTCGTTTACAGGTGCCTGGCTCATCTTTGCACTGGACGTCGCCGTTCTTCACGTGCCATCGGTATTTGACGAACTCACCAATGCACTCCTTAAACATCATTATTTTAAATAATTTATAAAACATCTATAAAAAATATTAACATTCACCAGTTTTTCCACAAATCCTTTCTTGATGGGACTTTTAGGTTTCATTTTTTAAAATCGTTAGTTTTGAGTTTTCAATTTCGTGTTTTTTTTTTCTGAAATGTGACATTAATTTTTTTTTAACAAAGTCCTGATTTTAGGCTATTTGGTGTTTGTTAATTACATATATTTAATTGCATGTATTGCATGCATTAAAGTTAAAATATCCCAAAAATGTCAAATTTGATTACAAATTTTTTTTTTGACCGTAATGCTCGTACACTAAATTTATAAAAAAAACAAAAACGTTTAGGATTTTCAAAGGAAATTTTGGGTATCCAGATTAAAAGTTTTTTTTAGGTTACAACATTTGTCACATTTTATTATAACAATAAACAACAAACCTCGCCAAATTGTTGTCTGACGCATTTTTGACAGTCCTTATATTGTTTACAAATTGCATCAAGGGCATCTACAGGTCGTCCAAATCCCGGATCACTCATGGGTCGGTCGCCCAAAATCAAACAATTGCACCCATAAGCCCAATATTTTCGCTCATCAAAGTTGGGTGTATAGTGCTGGACAATTTTTAGTAAGTCCGAGTATCGCCGCCCCAGACCCGGACCGCCGGGTCCGACCAGTCCATTCGTGGGCCGCCCGCCAAACCGGCCAATCGTGCTGTCGTCCTTGGCCAACACGACTGTCGTGAAACTGGTGATGATTGCTGCTAATTTCATTTCCGAAAGCGTCATTTGGTTAAATTATGGTGCTAAATTACGTTCAAACTAATCCCCTTATTCGACCAGAATCAAATCGGAACACGCCAAAATCAATATTTATTTAACCAACTCTTGAATAATTATATATATGTATACGTTTCAAAATGTGATTCGTTTTTTTTTTCTTAATGCTATCGATTTCTAACAATAGGGGTGGATTTTATTCATTTTATATTCGTTGAAATCAACCGAACGCGCCGTATGGCGGTGGTGCCGCCTTCGATTACGGCATCAAGATCTTGCTCTCATCAGAATTTTTTAAGAAGATGGACGCTTGGCGGGCGAGTGGGATGGGGGCGAAAAAAATATATCCGAAACCGCGTAATCCAATATTAAAGTCAGCTCTGAATAACATTAAGGTTCACACATGGCGGTTTACATATTTTTCGTTTGTTTCTGTTTGGACTTTCGAATCGAGTTGTGACTTGAGACTGTCGACAAATAAATCGAAGGCCGCCGATTCGCTGGTGGTAGCAGCCGCTGCTGCTTTGACCAAAATATTCTATGGTTTAGACACGTCAAAAACATTCATTTTATGATGGCACCTGAAAAATTACAGTAACTGTTAGAAAAGCATTTATCACAATACAGTATGTCACACGTTTTAGATTATTTTCTCGCAGCGAGACCGCGAAGATTGACACAATTTTTCATGTTAAATTCAATTTTCACCCAAGTATTAATTAGTTAGACATCACAGTCCCCATCCCGAATAAACAGGATTTTTTGTTTAGATATTTCAACGACGCCGAAACGACATTTTTTAATTTTTTCAAGCACGCCGAAACTTTAGACTTTTCACGATGCACCTTTTAGTTGTACCAGGTAGTGGGAGACTTGAAAACTTTGTTAGTTCAGAAATAAGTTTAATGAAAATATTCTATTCAACTACAACTAGACTGAAATTGATTTTTGATTCTATACAAAAATCCTATAAAAATACTGACTAGTACACGTTACAACGCGTTGAAACACCAAGTTAAATTTAACAAGAAAATTTTCTATTAGAAAATGTNGTATGTCACACGTTTTAGATTATTTTCTCGCAGCGAGACCGCGAAGATTGACACAATTTTTCATGTTGAATTCAATTTTCACCCAAGTATTAATTAGTTCGACATTACAGTCCCCATCCCGAATAAACAGGATTTTTTGTTTAGATATTTCAACGACGCCGAAACGACATTTTTTAATTTTTTCAAGCACGCCGAAACTTTAGACTTTTTACGATGCACCTTTTAGTTGTACTAGGTAGTGGGAGAATTGAAAACTTTGTTAGTTCAGAAATAAGTTTAATGAAAATATTCTATTCAACTACAACTAGACTGCAATTTATTTTTAATTCTATACAAAATCCTATAAAAATACTGACCAGTACACGTTGCAACGCGTTGAAACACCAAATTAAATTCAACAAGAAAATTTTCTATTATAGAAAATGTGGTTCATTATGTTTGCAAACTTTGGTTTATACAAAAATATTTATCAAACCTTGTTTCAGATTTTCAATTGAATTATAATAAAGAAATTATTACCCAAACTGGTGCAGTACCCGGTCTGTATTTACTTGCGCCCTGTACGTCGTATTCAAAAATAGATATGCAACCTATGGTATATCACCTGATGGTATATCACAACATATTAGCCTATGGTTAACCGTACGACTGTTGTTAAGTGTTTGTGATGGATTTCACATAAAAAACCTATAAAAATTGAAAATACAGTAAATTGTAAAATCAAAAAAACGTTCTCCATAATATCAAGCACGAATACATGTTTTAAAATAGAAATAACGAGCCGTCAGAGAAGAGGAAACAAAAGGCATGACAAACCTCCTAGTATTTGATTGGGGTACTGATGAATTCTTTGGTTGAGGGTTAAGTCACTAAACAGTATTTTCTTCCGGTTGATACGCCGGGTCCGGTATGATATCGTAACTAATTTATATTACAGTTGTGTGTGCGAGAACTTGACGTACGAGAACTTGACGGTTTTTCGGAAAATTTCGCACTAAAAACGTAGCATTTTCGAAAAATTTGTGAGAACTTGACACTTTTGATAAATTTGGTGGTATATTTTTGGTAAAATTCGTGCAAGAACCTGACCGAGCGAAATAAATCTTTAAATAATGGAATCAAAATTAAAAGTAAACATGACCATCGTATTCTGCGTGACCTGTTGAGCAAATCATCTCGTTGCGTCAAAATTAAGTTTTGAAGTTTTCATAGTGACAAATTATGGACAAAAATATTACGAGAACTTGACGGTTTTTTTGACAAGTGAAAGTGTCAAGTTCTCGCATCCACAACTGTTTATTATCTTTCTAGTTTCTTTCCAGCTAAATCCACGTGGTGTCCCAATCCACACAAGAGATAAAGACGACGGTTATCTTTTATTTATGGATCGCGCCACCGCGTGGATTTAGTTAGAAAAATATTGAAGTGATAATACGGTACGTTTACTTATGGAAAAATAACATTATAAGGTCATTAATGGAGAGTAATATTGGATTCAACGTTTTCCCTTGATTGATTATCTCACTGAAAATCCTAGAACACGTATGAATCGAATTCAGTAGTGACAAAAACTCAAAATTGAATTAGTGTTTGTCCTTACAAATCGTTTAGTATTAAATCTACATGTTTGAGTTTTTGCGGAATGATAATCCACTTTAACATGAAATTCGTGATCCAAAAAAATGCAACGGTCAAAATTCAGTTTCAAATATGTTCAAAAGACTTCGAGTTTATCAATAGCTTAACCCAAATCCTGTAAAATTCGAGAAATTTTTTGCTGACGACAGCTTCATTTGACATTTTCATAGTCGATCTAAAAAGATTTGTTGAACAGCATTAAATTGAAAGAAGTCTAAATTCTGTTCAGTCTCAAATATACTACCCACTAAAAATTGGAACTTTAAACCATATTTTGAACATAAAGATGAAAAAAATTTATTCTAATAAAAATGGTCACCCTTGAACACGTAGTGTGAAGTATCCACATTTGTAATTTAAGCGGGGTACATACGGTATGTAACATATGTAACATATGTAATATGTTACATACCCTTTGTTAACAAAAAGGACATGTCAAAGAAAATGCAATACTTGACGTTCTATACCATGGAATTAAATATACTATTTTTAATTATAGTTAAATTAACTATATTATATAGAATCGTTTTACGCATCATCTAATGGTACTGGTGGTACAATGTTTTTGCTCACATACCCCCTTCACCATGAAGTTGACCAAAATCGAAAACAAGAAACCTATCTTGTCCTACAATTTTGAAATTTTTGATTTCGTTTTTTGATGCCATGCTTCGTATTCAACACATAAAGCGACGTAAATTTTGTTTTTTTTTCCTTAAAAACAATCATATCAAAAAATCTTGACGATAAACCAAAAAAGTCACGAAAATTGGCTAAATCGTTGACCTTCCAGAGCGTCAAAGTTACTGACAATATTAAAATATTGAAAAAACAATCTACGTCTCTTCCCATTGAATCGTCTATATTATGATAAAAAAAGAGTTTAGTTATTATTTCAAAAATTTCTCAAAAAATAAAAATAAAACGGCGTGAAAAACCGACGTACAAAAAATTGATATTTCTGAGCAGTGTTGGAAACGTTGGGCGTTGGGGTACGTTGGCCAACGTCCAACGCCCAACCAACGCGTTGGGAACGTTGGGCGTTGGAGAAATTTTCTTCCTAACGCGTTGGGAGCGTTGGGCGTTGGGGAAATTTTTCTTCCCAACGCGTTGGGAGCGTTGGGCGTTGGGGAAA
>SCLG01000103.1:420832-439493 GCA_004367875.1 Oikopleura albicans
GTATGTTGCAATTTCCACGAAAATATTGCATACATTATCACATCCTAGTCATATTGTGATTATCCGTTCATTAGTGATGTGTTATTTTCCATGTAGTTAAATCAAATACCCGATGAACTTAAATCGTTCTAAATTATTATGCTTAAATTAAAATACTTTTCTTACACGCCTTCTGACTTATCCGAACCAATCCGGAAATAGGTATTTTCATTAAAGTTGAAAACGTTGTTTGTATTTTTCGTGTAAATTATCGCCGCGTGAGTTTTTTTCTTGGTTGAACGAAAGTCCAAGTAACCGAAAATCTTATTACTGCAAAGGTACGACACGATAGTGAAGCTCACATAAATTTTACTGCAGTTTGGAAGGTTGCTGTTATGTACCGGTAAAATAGCGTTAAAATCAGTGTTGGGAATTGGGCCAATCAAATTCCTGCGTTGGTCAAAGTTGGCCAATCAAATCGCTGGTTTTCCCAACGCTGGTTAAAATGATGTACAGATTGCTAAAACCAATAAATTTCAATTGCCATAATCATGAAAACGACATACCGGTAAAAGCAGGACTCATATCTACTACATGTATATTCGTGATATAACATCTATGTTCGTACATATTACATGTATATTCGTGAAAATTTCAACATAATGTCAATTTGAGCATGACCATATCATGAGTTCAACTCGTAATTTACCTAAAACTCGCCAAGAACAATATGTATTACGCAATATTTGAAATAGAACCTAAAGTCAATGACATAAATTGACAACTTTTATTGGAATTATTCTAAATATAGCTAATATATTCAAGCTGCTCAGGAGCATTTTCATAATGACTGTGACGTGACCAACTTCCGACCCAATCTGCGCTCTTATTTTAGAAATCATATACAATAATATAATTTATAAATGGCACAAACAAATGCCAAGGTTGAGAAATATTTACTGCTTACTCGTACCTTTCTTCCTATAATAACTATGAATATAGATATAGTCTATATGACACCGCGTTCTTTCGGAGAAAACGTTTTCAGGAAAAAAACTTTTTCTCCGAAAACTGTCGGAAAACAAATATAAGCTAAACCCTAGCTCTGGAGGAAAATTTTAAATATTTTCTCCAAAAGAGTTTCCTCGGAAAAAAAACTAATATTAGACAGCAAGACCCTAGCTCGGTAGGAAGTTTTAGATTTTTTCTACGAAAATCTTATTCTCTAAAAAACTTATTCCTCGAAAATCTTATTCTCTAAAAAACTTATTCTCCGAAAAAAAAATCTCCAAACTTTAAAATTCATTTTTTAAACGAGATTGAAGCATTCTAAATACATACAAAGATAACCACACTATCTGTTAGTCGTATTAATTTTTAATCGTCATTCCAATCTTAATTTTATTATCAAATGTTTGTACTTGAAGAAGAAAAAAAAATTCTTAACGTAATTGTCTACACATCTGCTCAAAGGAGAAATGTACAAAGTCGACAAAAATTAATTATGATTGGAAGGTTATGTGGTCGGTTTGTAAATACTGTCACCAAAATGTCCTGGCTAATGATATCGAGAAGCTGCATACGGGGGTTAAAATTATGTTCCCAGCGAATTTTAATTTGAAATTAAGCCACAAACGTCTTCACAGCTGATGGGAAAGGTGGCCAACTAAATGTATTAAGTCTTTGGTTGACAAAATTTGGGCGGTCAGTTTAGTGAAATTTAATGTTCTAATCTAAAACTGTTGGCACAATTTCTGCAAAATACGTTTTTTCAGCAAAAAAACGTTTTTCCTTTATCGGACAGTGCCGTTTTTATAGTTGGATGGTTGGTTGGCCTTTTTGGGACGCTTTTCGCCGTGTAACATTTTTAAATTATGTTAAAGTTTTTTGATATTTGTGTAGTATAATGGCTTATTTAATTAATTGATTTTGTAATTGAGAGTTTGAACAAAAAAGACGTATTCTCTAATCATTTCCGAATTGATAATCAAGCCGGTTAGTCACCGGGTGCTTTTTCGACATTAGTCGAGTTAGAAAACGTCTGCAAAAATAGGTTCGATTGGTCACAGATGCGCTCACGTCGTGTAAGATCGGATCGTCCTTTGTTTTCTGTTTTTTCGTGGACACATCTGTTCGTTTACTCGCTTATGTTTCGCCCACCAGAGGTTCTATGCCAGATGTATATATTGCCACATGATGGCGCCAGAAAACAACATTATTGTAAATAAGCGCTAGCCTCCCCTAAAATATTATTGATGCAAAATGACTGATTCTGCTCTTGTGGAATTAAACGTTTTAGTTGCGAGGCCACACATTTGTGATGCTTTTAAGTTGCTTGTTCCAGAGGTTGTTCAAAATGACCGTGTTTACTATTCAACACTACTACAGAATCGCGAAAAAATTGAAAATGCAGTTAAAAAAAGAAATAGAAACATAACAATAGACGATGTTTNAAAGCGATTTACCTAAAGATCTAGCCGATGTCCAGATGAATACCAATGCTAACGACTTGATTCGGACAAAAGAAAAAATACAATTGATGAAGAACAAGAAACAAAAATGGATTTCGGAAGTTTCAAAATGGCGCCAAAAATATCAAAGCCACCCTGATTATCATCAAAATCATCCAGAAGAGGTCAAATTCGGAGAAATAAGAGAAAAGTTTGCAAAAAAGATGCAGTCATTTCTGGACCTTAAACGGAAACTGACACGCGCAATCACCAACCTTCGTCCTTATTTGCGACCGGAGCACCTTTTGAAGGAACCCTTTTGTCGATGCATTCAAAATGCGAAAACGTCGAAAAAACGACTAGCTGAAATTGAACGCGAGTCGAAGGCAAAGAAAATCAAATTGCCAGATTAATGTTTTTGTTTCAAAATTTCAAAATAAACTTTAATTGGCAAGTTTTCCTTCAACTTCCGTTGGCTATAGATACTGTAAATATAATATACCCGATAACATCTGCGTAAAAATAGACCCACCCGACCTAACCGGGTTGAGTTTAACCGGTTTTCCGCGATATTGTCATACAATATGTATCTGAGTACTGGCAAAAAACTCGAAATTAAAACAAAGAGCTTGCTAAGATTTCGGGAAATACGGTCAAAATAATTTTAATAAAATACAGTCCTTACTCCCAATACGGACGCTTTTCGGCGAAAAAGCGTTTTTCCCTATACGGACGCTGCCCTTTTTTGTTGGTATTTGGGCGCCGATTATCCCAATAATTGAGACATTTATTTAAAAAAAATTGATATATAATATACAATATATCATATATTGTATGTGTATTTAAATTTTGATATACAGTGCGTCCGAGTTGTCGAGTACCGCGCTTTCTAGTTTTTAAGCTTTCATAACATGTAATTTCGTAAAAGCGCGGTACTCGACAACTNAAAGCGATTTACCTAAAGATCTAGCCGATGTCCAGATGAATACCAATGCTAACGACTTGATTCGGACAAAAGAAAAAATACAATTGATGAAGAACAAGAAACAAAAATGGATTTCGGAAGTTTCAAAATGGCGCCAAAAATATCAAAGCCACCCTGATTATCATCAAAATCACCCAGAAGAGGTCAAATTCGGAGAAATAAGAGAAAAGTTTGCAAAAAAGATGCAGTCATTTCTGAACCTTAAACGGAAACTGACACGCGTAATCACCAACCTTCGTCCTTATTTGAGACCGGAGTACCTTTTGAAGGAACCCTTTTGTCGATGCATTCAAAATGCGAAAACGTCGAAAAAACGACCAGCTGAAATTGAACGCGAGTCGAAGGCAAAGAAAATCAAATTGCAAGATTAATGTTCTTGTTTCAAAATTTCAAAACTTTAATTGAGAAGTTTTCCTTCAATTTCCTTTGGCTATAGATACTATAGATATAATATACCCGATAACATCTGGGTAAAAAATAAACCCACCGAGTTTAACCGGTTTTCCGATTTTTTCGGTTTTTCCGACTACCTGCATTGTCATGCAATTCAGAATTAGACCAAAAGTTCACAAGCTAATGATGAAAAATGCTATACGGCCTTGAATTTGAACACCTTAGCTGTACCCCAATGTAAATGACAAAACGACAAGAGCTTTAGTGGTGCCCACTTTGCTTTGTTTAAAGTTCTGCTCAATTGAGTATCAATCGTATCCAAACAGGTTATCGATATTTCTTGTGTCATGTTTAACAAACTATAATTACAGTTCAAGTGATTGGAGACTCGATTTCTCATTGTAAAAAAGTGATCTTAGAATTCGTATTTACTTATTTCTACCTGACGTTTAGAGTAACAATTTTCTTCACGTATTTTCTCATCGCGTTTTCTAATAGAAACACACAAAAATGTAAATAAAAAAAATATAGTTTACTACGAACTGATAAATCAGACCATACCGTTTCATACTGACTCATGCGTGGACTCTCCAAAAATATAGTTGTGAACTCCAATATGGTTTTTGTATTTAGTTTTGACTCTAATTAAAACTCGGGTATAATAAAATTGGGACCGTAGGCGTTAAGCCGCCCTTTCGTACCCACAGTAGAAAGTAACTGTCATATAACTTTAGAACGCATTCTCAAAAAATCGAAAGGTCGGAAAATTTTACGCAGCATTGCCACGGTCTGGGACACTGTTAAGTTTTCGCAACACTGTCACGTTCTCGCACGCACAACTGTATCTAAATAATTGCTGACTGATTGCATTGCGATAGTAAAAAAATATGTTTCGTTTTGACGTGATTTCACGAGGAAAGCTTCCGTTCCTCACAAATTTAGACGCGTTTTTAAACGTGAGAACTTTAAATCAACATCTTGTGAACATCACTGATCACTTTCATGTCCGATCGGATCTTTAAAACATTAAATCTATTCCAGCATGCTAGATGTTTTTTACTAAATATGTTCTACCAAAAAACTGACACGTGTTAAGCTTAATCGGATAAATTTGAATCACAAGTTAAAATTTAACAGACAATGATAATTTGCATCGATAAGCACAGACTGGATACCTTTGTAATGAATGTCCGGTCAAATATATATACATGTATAGTGTCATATGAAAATTGCGATAAAAAAATCAAAATGTGGCGAGTTAAAAAAATTTGATGATGCATCACGAGGATTATTACATTGTATACTACATAGTATACTACATAGTATATTGGTGCCAATGCCAATTTCCATTATCGTTCGTGTACTGTTCAAAAAAAATTTGCTGATGTATTTTTTGTAGGATTTTTCACAGTAAATTCACAGAAATAAATTCCGACATAGAAAACACTTCGTTTTCTTATAATGGCGTTAGACTCCAATAATTACAGAATAACTATTTTCCATTACCTTTCATCTTATTATAGTGATACCCAGATCCGATTTACAAAAATCAGAAAGCCATACATGTATGATACAGAAATTTGTTTATTTCAATTATAAAACAGACAGTTCCAACGGGGTCCAACATGCATTTATCGAACGTTCAGTGACTGTCGAAATGCTTGGTTTCCAAATTTCTGACACCAAATTTGAAATTACCAAAAAAGAAATTACCAAAAAAGAAATTACAAGGTCTTCTTTTTATAAGAAAAAGTAGACACTTGGACACTTAATGGACGAAGGGTAGTAAATTGTTTGATTCGGTAAGGTCAGCTCTGACGTGCTAACGTGAAGAAGGTGGAAAATTGACGCTACGATAAGGTGAATGTTTAGTCTAGGGTAATGTTTTTTGTTGGGTATTGACCTAACTGCAGTTAACTGTGTTGGTACATTTCTAACATGCAAACTCTGAATTCCACTATTGGTATGTTTGTAGTTTAATTCGACCTCTTATGGAACTACTGAACTCTTCTCCAACTTTCGTTCTGTGGGAGAATTCTTGATCACCGTTGCCAAGTTGGAAGTCTATGTTCACCAATGTCACATCTTAAATTTGAATTTTAAAGTTTGTTAACTGTCATACTATTTTGGGTCGCTGCAGTAGCTACCGGGTAGCTGCTACCCCGTCTCGTGCTCATTTGTGTGCTGCATATTACCAATCAGCGCGGATATTACGTTACGCGCCGGTAAACGTTCCCAGTACGCGCACGTTTGGCTACGTAAAAAAAGTTTTGAAAGAATTTTTTTTTAGATAACTCGAAAACTAAAAAAACATTGCCGTTGTGGGCCATTGGCCAATATCCCATTGCTGTCTTTTTTGGTACTAGGACTGTATAGAGCTGGTGCGGTATTAAACGAGTTGACAGTTTCGTTTCCAATTTTTCGTCAAAAACTGTCAACTCGTTCCAAACTGTCACTCACTTCGTTCCGTCACTTTTGCCCATTTTTTGCTCATTTTTGCCCAAAAAAAAACTTCCAAAAAGTGTCACTTCGATCCAAACTGTCAACTTGTTACGTGACAACTCGTTATCACACCAACAGCAACACAAATATGTCCTGTTAAGTTTTCATTTCACTCCGATATATACCGTCCTAGCTGCAATAGTCTCGATTTACCAGTTCTAACAATTTTTAAAATGATTTCACACCACACTTAAAACGCCGACACGCGGTAAATACATTATATAGTGCGTGTACGTTCATAATACATATGGAATAAGAAATTCTAAATGTGTCACTCACTTTCATTGCCGGTTGATTCATTGCCAGCGAGCCAAATCTTCAGAACACCGCTAATTCCATCTTGTGGCGGCGGAAGTATCTTAATTCATGAAAAATCATGCTCCGGTTCGGAAACCGACAAATCTCGTATCACGAGTCATTAATCGCATTCACAGTCATCGTTACTTTTGTAATAACTTTTTTTTTCGTTTTATATAATTTTGCATTCATTATTATGTGAGAAAATACGATTAGACAAATGATCGAAATTGAAAATCATTCTAAAACGCACCGAATAGACGGCTTGGTCGAAAATGGCATAATTATAGTGTTCATCGGGGTCAATTTTGGCGAAACCGAGGTCAAGCATTTCACCAGTCGACAGTTCAATTTGTGCCCGGTAAACCTGTTTCTTTTCTTCATATTCCACGTGGTCAACACATATACCTTAATAAAATGTTTTAGTATCACAGTGTAACAATATTAACGGCGTCTCATTTGTTTACAAAAATGTAAATTCAACCATTGTTTTATAATTGTTTAACCACTGACGGTTAACCCTTCAACCATCATGATTCATGACGCAGAAGTGAATTGTACATTTTCAAAAGTTCACATCATATTGAGCAAGACTTTTCAAAAATGTTTGTACTTTATAATTAAAGTTTTTAAATTTTGTTTCAAGTTCAAATTTATTTCATTGTTACGGTAAATGGTATGTTAGTCTTTTTGCCTAAAAATGTCATGTTTTCCCAACATGTACTTTTTCTCACATGTAATGAAGGTTTAATACACCACCTACCTACGTAGCTTAACACCACGTAAGTTAACAAAATTCATGTAAGTTAACAGGCTACTTGCGACAAAATTCACGTGAGTTAACCAAGTTCACGTAAATTAACGTACGTGGTACACCATGGACCATAGTGTACTTTGAAAGGTGGTGTTGGTAATTTTCAGAGCAAAAAAAGAAAAAAAAAACAATTTTTGGTGTAATTTGCATCGAATTTCCGAAAAGATCTTAGACAAATTCATGTGTCTTTGAGAATAAAATGCACTTGTAATCATTTTCACCATTATTTTTTTCGAATGAAATTGTTACCTTCAATTTCTTTCAGATAAAATTGAAAAACTGTAAAATATGGCTCTTCTGGCTGTGCTTCTTCAGTTCGGTCAAAGAACAAGGCATTAATGTGGATTTTTCCACTTTCGATGCCTTTGAGTTTGTGCCATTTGTCATTTTCTTTTTGTCTCAGTTTGTTTATTCGAATCCTACAGGAACCCATTTTATCCTCCGAATATTCTTTCATTTTTTCTTCTAGTCCCGGTATAGGGACTTTTTCGGTCACTTTTTGAATTTCGTCCGTCAAGCCACCTAGTTTATCGCCGAATCCGCCCAATGAACCCAAAAATCCTCCAAATCCTTCTATGTATATGTTCCACATATAGTTCATAAAGTAAAGATTCATTTGTTTAAAAAATACCCTTAATGATAGAAATCCACTTAATACTTTGTATATGGTGATCAAATTAGCGGTACCCAGACGAGGGTACGGCGGCACATCCCGGTTAACGCGGTAACGGAGGGCAATTAATTAAGTTAATATTAATAATTAAGTTTTATATCAAATATAAGCTCTATGAGATGCTTTCTAAAAATTTTGCATTAGTGCTAGTATTACATGACGCAGACTTACTTAGTAACGGCTGCTAATTATCGCATCAATTGGAGAACTGTTGCAAAAAATATTTTTCGACCGAAAATCAATTAAAGACGGATTGAATAAAACAAACAGTGGCCGCCTAATTACAAAAAATAACCACGCTGAGAACGTGGTCAAACCTCAGGTTCACACCTTGATTTCGATAATATTCCATATATTTAATGAAATCTAATGGAAACGTTTACTTTGAACCTACGGTGAACTAATTGTCACGGTAATGGTTAGTTGTTAACCGTGGTTAACGGTGGTTAACTAAATAAACGTTACCAACAACTTTGATTACATGGCTATTGAAGGTCAAATATTTCAACATCGTCATTTATTTCCGCATAAAGAGGCAAAATTAGTCTGATATAATTAGGGTTTGGAGGATTCGCCACATTCGCAATATACAAGTTTTATTTAAAAATTTATCTTTATTACTCTAAAAAGTCACGGTAGGTTGCGAAACGTCTCAGTTTCGTGGATTAAATATTGATGATCTATACGGTTAATGCGCCCATATGGGACGATACGTCCGAAAATTTATTCGCTTGAAGAATGGAAAACACATAAAATATATTTTAAAACTATTGGAAAAAGTCACAACAATTTTTTCATGTAATCCGAAAGAAAATATACTTGCTCGACCAAAACTCGACCAGTTTAACCTTCCTACATAAACATAACGTATTGTTCTTTTAGTATCTCTTCCAATCTGAATCCACGTGGTGTCCCAAACCACACAAACGTATGTAACTGCCAATGCTAGACAATAGATTGGCACACCGCGTGGCCACGCGTAGATTGAGTTTGAAGAGAGATTTAAAGAACAATACCGTAGTAGAAGTTTTTTATTGATTCATTTTAATCATGCCATTACCGTCAAAATTGATTTGAAAAAAATAGTAGAACATATTCTTTTAGGTTATCATTGAGCTTATCTCCTAAGCCAAAGGGCAGCTGATCGGTTGGCAGGTCAGCCGGCAAATCGGGAATGTTTGCTATGTCAGCCAAATCATCGCTGTCCTTGACATCAATTTGAACGATGGCGTTCTTTCGAAACAACGTGAACATTGAAGAGTGATTCCAAACCGGATTAAGGTTGTTTCGGATAACTTCGGTGCGACTCTGATTTGCTGGATCCAAATAAACCATAACAAATGGGTCGGAAGAGCCCTGTGTCACACCCTAAAAAAATACATACACCCGACTTTTTATTTGAAAAAGAGATTTCACGCGTCCAGATACAACAAAAAAATGCGCCCTACCGAATCTGTGTTTGTTAAATCAGCTGCCTCTACGATTGTCAATTTCAGCAAACGTTTTGGCATAGGGAAGCGATAGACTGTATAAGGATAAGTCAAACATTTCAAGGTTAAACGTTTGTATACGGCATGTTAGCCCCCATCTTCCCTGCTTTCAGCCATTTTCTTATAATTCTCAATGAATTTATTTTCTGTAAAAAATGACTTTCTGCAAAAATAACTCCCTTGCGCCGCGCTCGTTATTCCCCCACATTATCTTTTTATGATTTTTTTTGGGACTATGTTAGATCTCAGAAAGTGGGAGCTTTCAGCAATCTTCCTAACGCTATTTTAATATCACCGCAATAGCCTGAGCTTCAACATACTTAAATTCCAACATATACGCCCTAACCTTTAAATACTCCGTTAATTTTCCCGTATCTTTCACTTTTCATTCATTTGGTTTTAAAAGATAACGACGCAGTGGGTGTACCAGATAAGTTATTTGTTCGTGGCTGTTTCCGTGAGAATTCTAGGGATTATGTCGGTAAAACCCCGTTCACCTTCTACGATTTTCCACGATAATAAACTTATCAATGCAATTTTGTCCTAATTGCTATTTTTGGTTAATCTTGAATTGCATCACATATATAATTTCCGACCTTCTAGGACTAATAATAAAACAAGCCTTTCTTGCGCATCACTCTATAAAATGTCACGGATATAGATTTTCGAATAAAAAAATCATCGAAACCAAAAATCTATTTATTTTGAGTTACCCAACAGAAGCATCGGAAACTGCCAATGGTACCACCATTCGCTGCGGCTCGAGTAATTGCGTCGCCATTGAATCCTTCACAATCTTTTTCATATTTTTCGAAACCAACGGATGATTGGCGAATTCCGCCGTTTTTGTCATTTGAAAATCGACTGCCGGCGGATCGATGAAGTACATGACGATGGCCGAAACAAACGGCACTTTACTTGTTAAATCCTTCAGTGGTTCGAGAAAGGTTAAAGTAAATAAACCGGGATATTAATACTACTGTCCTGATTAGAAAAAAGGGTCGACAGTGAACGGGAGCTTACTCGTTTTTTTCTCTTTTTTCATTTTTGAGCCTATTCTCGCTTAGAGCGATTTCACATGTTAAATTTAAAGGCAAATGTTAAAATTACCTTATTATTCATAATAAATTTATTTTATTAATTATACGTAACAAACACATCGTAACAATAATTTAATTAAATCAAAAAATTTTAATTGTTTTGATAATAATTTAAATTTTTCTTAATATTTTTTTTTCAAAACGTCACTAAAAATAAAATAAAATAAATAACGGAAATTTCTGCAATAGCCATATACAGCAGTGTTGGAAACGTTGGGCGTTGGGATGCGTTGGCCAACGCCCAACGCCCAACCAACGCGTTGGGAGCGTTGGGCGTTGGGGAAATTTTTTGCCCAACGCGTTGGGAGCGTTGGGCGTTGGGGAAATTTTTTGCCCAACGCGTTGGGAGCGTTGGGCATTAGGGCAATTTTTCGCCCAACGCGTTGGGAGCGTTGGGCGTTGGGGCAATTTTTCTCCCAACGCGTTGGGAGCGTTGGGCGTTGAGGCAATTTCTCTCCCAACGCGTTGGGAGCGTTGGGCGTTGGGGCAATTTTTCTCCCAACGCGTTGGGATCGTTGGGCGTTGGGAAAAAAATGCAAAATTTATATGGACGTGAATATTTTTGTACACTTTGAGAATATTTAGCGCCATGTACGCTCAAAATTGCGTTAGGAAGTTGGACCGTCCAACTTGGGCGTTGGAAGGAATAGATGCGTTGGTAAAAACGGTGCGTTGGCCAAGGCTAGCGTTGGGCGTTGGGAAAATTGGCGCGTTGGCCAATGCTAACGTTGGGAAAAATTATTGTATTGGCCAACGCTTGCGTTGGACGTTGGGGAAATTTGGAGCGTTGGCCAACTTTTCCAACACTGATATACAGTCCCTGCGCCCATTTTGGTCGTTATTAGTATAAATATTTTTTAAATATATATTTTAGTATTATGTTTATTAGTACTTTTATTATTATTTTAATACCATTTTGATACGATTAGGTATAAGAGTTTTCCATTCCAGGGGAGAATCTTTTAAAGTATCATGAGTAATTCGTGAAATCGCCACACTTTTAGTTTCCAGGTTTTACGTGTAAGCAAAACAAACAAGCTGAATTATCACTCCTGGTTATTTGTGTTTTTTCAGGGGGGGTTCGCGGGGTATCACATGATGGGGTATTTGCGGTCAGTTATTCAAAATTGGTCACCAGCCGGGTGGGTTACTAAGAGTCGAATATTAACTCAAAACTTTTTCAAACCCTGTCCTTCAATTCAACCTGTAGAGGCCCATTAAAACTGACGTTTTTAAGACCAATGGGAATGTTGGCCATTGCTGTTCTAAACAAAACGGGCCGTTAAAATTTATTTCGGTGTTCCATTTGGTATACCATTTGTCTTTTTGTACATACCCTATTTCAGCTTCAAAGTGTGCGTCGCCATTATATTCCACGTCCAGGACAATCACAACGCTTTTATCTGACGTATCAACAAGCCGGAAATTTTTAAAACTCGGAACGACGGTTCCCATTGATGTGTTTGTAAACTTGAAGACGTTTAACAGATTGCTAAAATTGAAGGAACCACTTTTTGATGGATGCGGATACCCCATGGATGAGTAACTTATTTTTAACCAAATCTCCGTCAATAATGTAATAAAATCTTTAAAGACAATAAAAAAATATTACAATTGTCGATAAATTTCATGTCATTTTTTCGAAAATCTCTTTAAATTACCGCAACATTCTATTGAGGATAGGGCGTAGGTCGAAAGGCCATATTTCGTTTCTCGTTAAAAAAAATCAAACGTTATAGTTCGGGCGGAAAAAAAGTAAACATTAGAGCGCACCCATTGTATAACCTTCATATTTTGTGTCTCAAACAAATTTTAGATTCACGAACTTCACCGCATGATGTCGGGCCGCATCCCTTATTGATCGCTGAACAGAGCCAAGCAGTTCAGATTGAATATATTTTGACGCATGTGGCCATACGGCCGACATTATTCCGCCCATAAGGTCATTGGAAAAGTCGATTGGGGTAGTATCTTCTTCCTCATCCTCCACATCTTCCGCATCTTCGATTTCTTCTTCCGCCGGTGGAGGAGTCGGCTCTGGTTTTTCCTCTATAATTTGAATGAAATTAACAGTAAACGTATAGCATAGACTATGCTGTATAGTTAGTACAATTAAAGCAAGAAAATAGCGTTCTTGATTTGCTAAGTTGCTCTACGGCGTCCATTTTTGGATGTTTTAAAGAAATTTTTAGCAGAACAACGCATCCCTATTGCCAATAGGCTATTGGGATACATTCGGAATACTAAAAGAATTTATATCGATAAAAAAACCTATCACACAATTCAATATATTTAACTCTTGTATACCGTTGCCGAACAAACTGAATCGTTTGTTTTTCCCCATTTTTGGCGTTTTTTTTAACTCCGACTTTCTAAATATCAATTACGAAAACAAGTTGTCGAGACAAAAGAAGGGAGATTTATAAACAAAAACCAACGCATCTGTTCATAAAAAAACGAATAAAAATTGCATATTAAGCGTTTTTAGGTCCAGAGGCGCGCTAGAATCTAGATGATACCACCTATCTAAGTTCAACATAATGTTTAACAAAATGTTAACATTAATAATGGATGATAAATTTAATTTAAAAACAAAAAATTGGATACTCTGAAGCAGGGCTCGGTATACTATTTTTGTTTATTGGCTTTATTACCTTTATGAGAACGGGTGCGCTTCAATGTGTCAAAAAAATAAATAAATAATGAAACGTTGAACCACAGAACCGAGAAAAATTAACCTTTAATAAAAGCGCAGTGCGTAGGCTATGAAACATTAGGGTTCGGTGATGTAGTTCTGCGTGATTTGTTGGTGGGAATATACATAGGGGTCAACGTAGTTCAATAGCAGGTTTTTTTTATTTAATTTTATCAAAATTATTACAAATCAATATTTCTATCAATTTTTTTTAATTGTTGATTAAGAATAATCACATACGCTGATTTTATGAGTTAGAATATGAATGTCCCGCAACTTTGATGTGAAACCAAATTTATTATATTATTTTTATTTAGTACAAAATTTAATTTATTTAATACTAAATTTAATTTACGCTCATGAGATAAACATATATACTTGAGATATGGCAGCCAGATTCTAGCTTTAAAAATTCGAATAGACAATAATTAAAAATTTAAACAAACCTTTCAATTTTTTACCGGCATTTAAATATTTGAAATATGGGTATTAAAACGCCGCGGTAAACCGTTACCGCGAGTTTTTGATTCGCGTTCCTCTCCCCCTACGCATTTTTCAGAAGACTTTTACCTTTTAGTTTAACTGAAAATGCGTAGCCGGAAATGCGGAGATAAAAAAAATATTGAATACATTACGCTTTTCAAAACCTTCCATCGAATCTATTACGAATCATTAGTAACTTGTACTATTGGTATCTCGTAAATCGTCAATTAAAGTCCCCGCGGGGCAGGTAAAAACGAAAATATCATACCATTATTATTCAGTAGACCGCCTAATACGTCATTTCCAAGCTTGCCAAACCCGCCAAGATTTCCAAACATCTCGAGCCTGAATTAAATAGCGTTGTTGTACAACAAAGGGTGAATAATAAATCTGTTTTTACAACACGACTCTCTTTAAAATACAGTCTCTACCAATTGTTAAACTCAATGAATTTTGTAGCTCAATTACCTTTGTGCGTAGGTCGAAAAAATAGTTGAGTCTGCAAGGGTAAATCTTACTATTCAGTTAGTTCAGGATTCGCAATAGTCATCTAAGGGTAACTCGAGACACATAAAATGTACTCTTTTGGTGACATATATATTTTTACAACAAATACAATTCAACGTAATTAGCAGGAGACTTATAAATTATTGCACGTCGGTGTTTAATTTTACGTGAAAAAAGCTCAGAATACAGCTAAAAATGTGTCATATCACATAAAAATTTTGTTCCCAACGTGTTTGAAGCGTTGAACGTTGGAAAAATTCAAGCGTTGACCAACGCTTGCGTTGGGCGTTGGGGAAATTTTTAGACACTTTTCCGTGAAAATAGTTGGAGCCTTTAACCGACATGCGGTACCCATATTTTGGTACGGTGGCGCATGACGGTTATAATTTCCCAGTGGCGCAGGTTAAACGGCTTTAACTAGTTAGGAAAAATGCTGAAAATTGTACCCGTGTTGGTACGGCTGGTAGCGACTTTAATTGGTAGGGACTGTATTGTACGGGTCGCTGTAAGTTGACGCGTTCCCCTATGTAAAACACAATTGAATATATCTTTTACAGACTGTTAATAATATTTTTTATTGGAAGGCAAACGTGCAAGCTCAGCCCAAAATTTGCCGAAAAATACACAAATTCATGGCAACAATTTCTTACAACTACTGACGGAAGAATGACGTGCTGATGAAACGTTTATATCTTTTAATACGTAGTTTTACTAACTTTGATTTTGCAAATATTTGTTGAATCGAATTCGAGTGGATAATTCTCGTTCATACTCTATATCCGTTTTTTCGTAATCACCCTAAGACATAATAATAGCCGCCCAGCGTAATAACAACGTTCTTGGCCTACTTCTTTTTTCAACCAGTTCATTTTTTAAATCACCCGCAATACATACAAAGTAATGTATTTACGAAATATTCATACAGACGATAGTCCAATGCTCGGACACTTTTATTCGAAAAAATGAATTAAGTCCAATTCCGGGACACAAAATCCATTTCCGGGGCGGTTTTTGTGTTAAAATAAGACGAAAGTCTAATTCCGTAACAAAAAGGGACTTTGAATAAAAATTTCAAATCGGTCCGGAGTTTGACTACCCCTGTAGTACCGGATGAATAAAGTGATGAGAATGCGTATTAAATTAATATAATATACCTTACAGTTTGATGGGTGTAAAATAAATTAAGTATTTTTTGACACCGGATAAATGTCAAGGTTAATAAGTTATACACCAAAATGATAAAAAAAATATGCAGAACAAAGTACAGTCCCTGCTCCCAAATCGTTACGATTTGTGGTTCAAAAAATCGTAACGTTTTTAAATTTAATTTTTAAACTCCACTGACTGCAGTGACTCCATTGGAGTCGCGAATGTTCTGAAGTTTTTGTCGTTTTCAAGCTAATTAAGAAAGTCGGTTAATGAATACTGGAACTAATTTTCAAACTTTGAACAACGTACATAATAACATATCAAACTTAAATCGTAACGATTTGGGGTCACCAGACCTCGAAAGAAAAATCGTAACGATTTAGGATCATGACGTCATTTCGTAACGACTTGGGGCGTAACGATTTGGGAGCAGGGACGGTATTAAGAATAGCGCGTGAAACAAGTGGTATGATTTAAGTTTCATAATGAAAAAAAATAATAGATGAGTTCAACTACTCCCGTCGGGTGCAATCTGCCGCGCAGGAGTTAACCATAAGGTTAACACTACAGTGTTAAAACTTTAGGGTACCGATTTAGTTATGCAATGGCAATAATTAAATGGCTAGCCCCACAAGCCAAAATGAAGAGGCTTACGTGTTAACACTTATCGAGGATTTATAGGCCACTATTGCGATTCAGCCAATTCACCAAAAACGGTTTTCGAGGGTTTTCTTTGAATAAACAAATGCTCAATGCAAACTTGCAGTTTCAATAAAATTTTTTTCACAATTAAACACGTGTTATGATCACAGGTTGTACAAAAACGTTAGATCCTTGATTCTCAAACTCAAAACCCAAATTTGTTCGTGTCAATATTGATTTTCGAAAATGTCAAAATTTTAAACATCGAAAACAGATAAATTTGGCTAATTAACCGGCGGAAAACGTCGTAATATGTTTTAATATCTNAACCCAGAGAACAACAGATTATTACATTAGACTTTACTTCGTGGTAGTCCACTTTCAATGTTCACAGTTTTCAGCTTTAAAACAAAATGTTAAACGTTTCATTTTCAAGAAAACGTGATCAAACAGAAAATTACACAATTCAAATGAAGATACAAAAAATATTAATTTGGGAAATGCAGTCGTTCGTGTCTCTTGACGTAATTACAGCTAATTATCTGGATATTTTGTCTTGCGTTTTTAGACCTCAGTAGCAATTCATATTTAATCGAATAACGTCTTAAAATTGAATTAATAAAAAAATTATTACGAAATTGTTCGGCTGTACGCGAAATATTTAGGCCGGCGAATTTCCTTATACACCACTAACCAGTTATGTTATCAGCAATTAAGTAATTTTTTTTTAGATTTTTGCTAATATACACCACAGGTACCGACTGAATGGGAATAACTTCTAAAATGTCTAAAGGGGAAAATGTCTAAAATTTTTAGACATTTTACCCTTTATCACCTTTACCCTGTATCACCTTTACACTCTGTCACCTTTACACTTTATTACCTTTACACGATATCTACCATAAAAAATTCGATGAACAGAAACAGCTAAAATTGATGATTCAGCTAGACATGGTTTTTTTCACAATTTTTAGACATTTTACCCTTTATCCTCTTTACACTTTATTACATTTACACGTTATTGCCTTTACACTTTATCCACTTTTGACTTTTTTGTAGACATATTACCCTTTAGACATTTTACCCTTTCGACATTTAAGAAAACTTGCTTAAAGTAACATCCTTTTTTTGCGCCTTAGTACAATCTGCTTAACGTAATAGTTCCACTTTACATATCAGTTTTAACTTACAGCAGAACTATTACGCCACCCCATGCGTTAAACGTTAACCGCCAAACGTTGACGCAACGGACCATGCGTTAACGCAACGACCGTGCATTAACGCAACGTTTTTCGGGGGCAAATCCGTTGCGTTAACGCATGGGGTAGTGTACGTCAAGCAAGTAGTACTTAGGCGCAAAAACTGATTGTTACTAAGTAGGTAGGTAGTGTTGTAAATTCCGTTATTTTACCACTTTATGTAGCTAAACGTATCAGGGTTTCTACCTACGCCCTTTTCAGTTATATCATCAAGATTAAGTTATCCTAGGACTTTTGAAGCATTTTAGTGGTAACACCAACCAAAACGTGGTGAACTACCAAATCATGGTCGATCATGCAAAATTATGTTTCAACATTCTAAATATCACTTGGAAAATTTGAGTTGCATAAAAAAGGTGTATCGAGCATAGTCTATGCTGCATAGACATATTACATTTAAACTTGAAATCAAATTGAATTTGAAGTTGATCTTCAAACTCACGATGAGGTATAAGTGTTCCTAAGTTATCCAAACTGAAACTAACACGTGTATTGTTATTATATGACAAATATCGCTTAGCGAACTAAAATAACGATACATAGTTCAGCGACTATGAAAAGTGAAAAGATAAATCAAAATGAGCAGAACACACNAAATTTGAGTTGCATAAAAAATGTGTATTGAGCATAGACATATTACATTTAAACTTGAAATCAAATTGAATTTGAAGTTGATTTTCAAACTCACGATGAGGTATAAGTGTTCCTAAGTTATCCAAACTGAAACTAACACGTGTATTGTTATTATATGACAAATATCGCTTAGCGAACTAAAATAACGATACATAGTTCAGCGACTATGAAAAGTGAAAAGATAAATAAAAATGAGCAGAAACACAAAACCCAGAACCAGTTAAAATCCATAATTCCAGTCAATTTCTGGTCAACTTGAAGGTCGCGACCGGTGGGGACTGTAATTGTGTTCGATGGTAAGACTTAAATTGAATACGAATTATCAGGGGCGGCCCCGGGCGGGTCGCGAGTTCAATCTCAACGCTTCTCAAACATTTTTGATGGTACGAAAATTGCAAGTTTAGTCAGTTACTTAGGTATAATATACCTGGTATATACTGAAATTGTTGATACTTCGAAATTAGATTTGTTATCGAAAATGGCAACTGGGTAAAAAAAATGAGCACTTTGATTGGGTTATTTGGCATCGGAGGTGACTTAGTTACTAAGTCAGTATCATTACTAAGTTAGTATCAAATTATATTGAACGAAAACTAAACTTTATGATTAA
>SCLG01000103.1:450383-466632 GCA_004367875.1 Oikopleura albicans
GACAGCGATCGGCTGAACGATCTAGGAAAAGTGTATTTACGATGTCCTTCACAATAATGTTGTAACGAGCACAGCGAGACTATATTTTGCCGTAATTATGATATACTTTGCACGCCACATTTATCCCAAACAGATAGTGAACTGAGTAACAACTTCACTAAATATTCCTCCCGACTTCGAACTGGATCTTGTAATCTACCAATTTGCCTAGTAAATCGCATAATGACGAAAAAACAACTAGAATCGGTCAAGTTAAAACGGGAAAAAGGGACAACTGTTATATCAAAAGTAGACTCTTGTTGTGGATCTATAAGAATATTTTGGGAATATACCATGTGAAACAGCTGTAACTGTCGTGGTAATGCCGAAAATGTGTTAGAATGCTTTGAATGCGACATTTACAGCTGACCCCATGATATTTCATGATATACATTTGAAATATAATATATAATTAAAAGTCAGATTATTCAAACAGATAACTTTAACAATAATTTAATTCGGACAAATTTACTACTGCGCGCCGATCTGTGCAAATATGCACAAACTCAAAAACAGTTTTAAAACCATTCAACTAATAATTATACAAAGGTCAAAAGACAAATTCAGTAAAATCGGTATAGTCAATTCCGAACAGAAAATATAAAACATGAAAAATGACAAATGCATTTGAGCGTTTCCGTGTGAAAACGTGACCATTTCCTCTATACATAAGCTTGCAACAGATAAAAGGCAACAAATTGTGATTCGTGTTTAGAATTGTTTTTATTGATATTCAATCGCTTCAAAATCTATACAAGTTTGCGATAATAATCGTCGTTAAAATTCGCACGATGATGCCTCTTCGAAAAAGCCCGGCGACATTTTACTTTTTTTGTATATATCGTTTTACTGCTTTCGGCTTGACTTCCAAACATCGGCTATTTAAATGATTCATCTGACCATGGCGTCATTAACACGTTTTTACACCATTTTCGGATATAAAACGTATTTTTGTAACCATAAGCCATCTTCAGTTTAAAGTTCATCACTAAAAAGGCGGACGATACATTAAAAAGTACAACTGGGATAATGTCTAATGTTAATAAAGTAGACTTTTAATAAACGAGATAATTTTGAGCTAATTCTATTTTCGACACATTATTATTTCAAACTTTAATTGAAAACAAAACTAGTTCAAAAGTTATGAGGACTTCTATATATTCACATTTTACTTTATCCCTATTGGACTAAATGTCAATTGAATCGGTGCCTGAAAATGCAAAACTTTAAACATGTTATTTATCATTATCCAAATGTGCTGGTTGAGTACCAAATATGTCGTCATTGGGAGAAAATGCCTTCGGGAACATTTCGATTTGCATCCATATGCTTTCATTGTTTTGTGTGTGTGTTGTATAGAAACGGAATCCAACCATTTCCTGTCAGTGCAACTGGCATTTACCTGAAATGTGCTAAAAACTGCGCTAAAAATTCTTATGTACAAAAATATTTTACAAGTTTTTTTTTTAATATTTGTTTTGTTTTTTGTTTGAGTGCGCGGCGGCGAAGTTCTCATTTGATTCCGACTTTAACGGAAGTATTAATAATTTATCAGTTTTGATATTATTAGTCATTTTCTTCAAACGGAATTTTAGAACTGAAGATTTGTTGTCTTGAAATTACTTTGTACAGTAGGAGGAGCGTTTAATCGACCAAAATTTTGTCTTATGAATCATAAGTTATGATTTGAAAAAAGAAAGGGTTCGTTTAAAAGTGCCCTTCCAAAGTGTTTTAAAAAGTGGGTACTTTTAACCTTCTAAGAGAGGGTGTTTCTTGTAACTGGAGAAAAATATAGAACAATTTTCATTTTTTTTTTCGTTTCTGGACCCCAACATCATTTGGAGTTTTAAAAATGCAAACCGATCCATATTTTATTCTCCTTTTATAACGTTAAAATATAATAATGCGCTTTTCATAAAAAAAAATGTAACTAAAAGGCTCAACAAGTGCCTTCTGGTTTAATTGAGTAATCAGCCGGGCAGCAGTCTTTCGTCGCATCGTTGAACAATCGCCTAGGAATAAAGTTTTGAGTATTCTTTTTTATCTCCTTATTTTTTAATATTTTTTTTTACATTGGTCCATCAGGTGCCCCACAGCACTCCGGCTCGTATGGTCCACTTCCTCCACGATAGCAATCTTCTTCCGCGTTCCATCCAATTGTTGACCAAAAAAGATGGTAGTCGTCGCTGAAAACATGACGATGTGCCGGCATCTAGGATAAATAAAATATAATACCAAAAATTCGATTAATCAATCTTTAAAATAAAATATAACGTAAAAATTGAGAACTATGACAATAAACCGAATTTCATGAATGTGGAATCTAACTAATTTGATGAACGACGAATGTCGAATACCACAAATGTCTTATCGGACAAGCTTCTAATCTGACAAATTTCAAATCAGATTAATGTCGAATCTGACGAATACCGAAACTGACAAATGTCGAATCTGACGAATGCCGAATCTGACGAATGTCAATCTGACAAATGCCAATCTGACAAATGTCGAATCTGACGAATGTCGAATCTGACGAATGTCGAGTCTGACAAATGTCGAATCTGATGAATGTCGAGACTGACAAATGTCGAATCTGATGAATGTCGAATCTGACAAATGTCGAATCTGACAAATGTCGAATCTGACGAATGTCGAATCTGACGAATGTCAAATCTGACGACTGTCAAATCTGATGAATGTCAAATTACAAAATCCAAATTAGACGAATGCGTAATTAGACGAATGCAACTTTTAATAAGTATGGCCCTTTCACTACATAACCCTATACACGTGGCCTTACGATTCACTTACATCTTTTGAAAATTTCAAGTCACATTCACACAGAGAGCGTTCGCATGTGTTTGGCTTATCTGTACAAACAACATCTTTCTTCTCTTTTCCGGTAAATTTCCATCGGTATCGAACCATTTCACCGATACATGTGTCCCCATATTTCATAGAGACACATCGTTGACAATCTTTGTATGCTTTACAGACCGAATCGAGTTCATCGACCGGTTTTCCAAGCCCGGGGTCGCTCATTGGACGATCTCCCAAAATCAAGCAATTACATCCATATGCCCAGTACTAAATAAATGATAACGTTACATTTATGTATTACATTTAAATAACTCGGTAATGATATGAATATATTATCCAATATAACGTAAATACATCGAGTTTCAAAGACATGAGATAGAATCCTACCCTTAACTATTTTTTTTTAATTTTACACATAAACTTTAGTTGAGGTTAAAAGTCGAATCATTTTATCAGTGATTGATATATAAAATGGATTTCAATCAATAAAAACTTGGAGTTTAGAAGGCATGAGTTCGAATCCTAACCACCGCTATTTTTTATTTTATTTTTTTTACCTTGCGCTCGTCGAAATCGGGCATATAATTCAAAGCAATGTTTTTCAGGTCCTTGTATCGACGACCTAGTCCAGATGAGTCCAACCCAGGATCATTTTTATTATTATTTTGAGCATTCAGCGACGAGACAACAATCGAAATAATTGTTTTTTGCATGAGAAACATTTTTGTGCTGCTTTTCTTTATAAAATAGTTACCTAAATCAGTTTTTAGCATTCAAACAATTTGTAACCGACTTCTAACGTCGATATGAGCGTACCGATTGAATTGGTGCAATGTACAATTAAGGATAACATCTAATTTGGAAAACAAATCTTGTAACTGGGGCTATTTTGTAATAAAATTACATTTTATTCGGACTATTATTTCAAGCAATTGCAAATTCTTGTCAGAAAGTTTAGTTCGAAAACGTTGAACTTTTTTATCAATGCTTGTACTTGTACTATGATTTAACCAAGCTATAGATATTTATCTGACGTAGTATTTAAACCAAACTAAATAACAAACTGATGAATCAACAAATAGATTCAAATGTCATATGCAAAAAATAAAACCGATTTTATCATTCTCTATTAGCTCTGTTACTTACTTTTAAAAAATAAATTGTCTTTTTGATGATAGTGATTTCTGTAGAATGATGTATCGTTTGTGTTTCACGACATTATTTTATACTCGGCGATTAATATTGGTGTCGGAATGCGCTAAACCGTTCGATAGATGGAGTTGGAAGGTGATCATCACAGCTAGGCGGCTAAGACTCGCTCACCGTTAACGACTTAACCGTTGAAAAACGTTCGTTGACTTTCAAGTGCCACAGCGCCATCTCCTCCGCGCAACATCCACCGCGTTTTCGCAACATCCACCAAAAGGAAAAAAAATGGACTTCAAATTTCCATTACGATTGTCTTCATGTTTTGTTTGACACCAAATTTATTATAAACTGAACACAGTCAATGGTTTCTTTACGAAAGATAATGATCAGCCTTCATTCGGGTTATTCACAAATACATTATAGCCTATAAATTATAGATACTTTGGTTTGATTTGTGTACTAATACAAATACATAAAAAAGTAATCTACCTGTATTACGTGTACTAATATTTTGAAAAAATACATTTTTTTTAGGCTACTATTAATCATATTCTTAAAAAACGAAAATCCGTGATAAAAATTGAACGACTTTCAATTTTATTATTTTTGTTTAGGAAACTTTCACCATTTTATAATTTATGAGTTGAAAAAGCGATCTCTTATATATCCGTATACAGAGCCCTTATAATAGAGGGCATCGGAACTATCGGAAACAAAAGTAACAAAATTGAATTTTTATTTACCGTGTTATTAGTTTCTTAATTTTTTGTTCCCAGATACTTATCGATTTGTGTCGAATTCTGGTCATGTTCCGATACAAAAAAAATGGTAGCAAATAAAGCAAAACTAAGTGTCCGCTTTCAAGGCATGCTTTTCATCTCTACTATAAGGCTATCAAAAAATCTGGATTATTAAACTCAATAAATTGTAGTATTTTAGGTTTAAATCAACAAAATTGTGAATTAGTGAAAATTATGGAAAATCTTAAATAAATATAAGGGGGTAGCCAATGGCAAATCTGCGGTCAATTGCGCAAGATAAAATAAGTTTTTCATGAATATCAACCACGTGACTGAATTTTGTTTAGTTTTCCATTATAGAGGTCATTGATAAACAAAAAGCGACTCTTCAAACTACTGGTCAATCGAAAAAGCGGCTGTTAACGCCACAAAATTAGTATTTTTTTTTTGGGTAACTGTTTCCCGGCTTCAAAATAATCTTAAATTTCTTTGTCGGGTTTTATGTTTTCTCAATTGATTTTGTTCTACATATTCAGTTCAGTATTAAAACCAAATTATTTAGATGATGACTTAGTTTATGATTTATCATATCGATTATCTAGCCAAAACTGAGTTAATTACGCTGGCCATGATCATTAACTTAGTATGGCCTTCTCCATAAACTGTCCGTTACATAATTTCAAAAGCTGAACTAAAAAGCCACGGAAATCCGATTAACTTGTGTATTAAGCTCGATATTTCATATCATCAATATGTGCATCATGATGTCTAATTAATTACGTTTTCGCCAAAATAACTTTAAAATCATTAAATAATAACACCTTAAACTTAAATTTAAACTTTTTTGATGAAATAAATTTGCTGATGAATAAAATTGTTTCTGATAGGCCAATCAGGATAAAGCAGTTATCTGATGAAATAAAAATTACGTCGATGGATTATATTATATCTTCTGTAACTTCCGGGAGATAAAAAAACGTCATTTGTCAAGTTCTCGTACAACAAAACACATTCTTATTAAACTAAGAAAGTACTGTTAGTACTTTGGAGTGTAGAAATTTTATAGTAGAAATATCGTATGGGAACGCTCAGACTGCAAGGCTTTAAGCAATTTTCTTATGATTTGTAACGCTATTATGTCGTCACCGTTGCAGTCAGAGCCTCCTCATACGATACACAATAAACAAACATTCCAAAGAAATAAAATTTTCAAATTATACATGTACAGGGGGCCTCAAAGTCAGGGCCGTTTTCTCAAGGGTCGCGAGAGCTTTTGATGGGTAAATTTTGTACAATATTAGCACACAATATAGAGTGTAAAAGTGATAAAAGATTTTTATTGGATACCCCAATTTCGGGCCGTGCAAGGTAGTGGCATTTATTTCGATGTCGTGTGAGTTGAACATGGGTTATAACTTATGAGTTTTAGTTTTTATTTAAATTAAGCATTAACTATTATTTATTATTCGTTTTATAGTTCATGGTAGGTTAATTAGTTAGTTTTTAGGTGTGTACAATAATTATCTAGCGTATGTGTACAAAATATTCATTAAGTTTTGTAAAGTATATTTTTAGGTGTGTACAAAAAATCATTAAGCGTATTTGTACAAAAATTATTAAACGTACGAGTTCAAAAAATTCATTCTGTTTAGTATATGTACATGTGATTAAAAGTTTTCGTCTAAAACGGAATAGTTTCACAAGTTACTTGTGTTTATTTCTTTTCACTGTACTCTGATAATTGTTATTTATTTATTATTATTAATTGTTATTTAACAGATATTATATATATATAAATCACCATTGTCCATGACCTTATAACAACCGCTTTAGTAATCACTGACTATTTTTTTTGTTAAAAAAATATTCGTTATAATTCGTTATTAATCGCTCGTTATTAATCAAAGTTATAATTTCTTAATTAAGTCTTGAGACGTTTCTATTGTCACCGATAAAAAATGTGCTAGTCATGAAAACTATCCTTATACTTAAATTTATACTAAATTTTAGCAATTTAGAGAAACGAAAAATGTTCTAAAAATAATTCATTTACAAAAATTTGTCACCCTCCAATCACGGTGGAATCCTATTGGCCCGCTTCCGCTCTCCTCCATTATGTAAGCCAATCAGGGTGAAGAACACGAAAAATATCATTTGGGTGATTACGTAGAAATGAAACTAAAATATTTCTATTCATTTAATTAATATATAAAAATAAAATTTAGAATAGTATTATTCGTGAACAAATTAACGATATTTTAGCGCTGCTAGATTTTAAAAATATGCCGATTTCTTACCATTTCGTAAGGAGGACTTTTAAAACGTGTTCAAGCGGAAGTCTGTGCGGAAAGTCTTAAAGCAGAAAAAATAATAGTCTGTTAAACCATGTATTACAGTGCTTGGTTAGTATAGGGATACGCAATTAGCGGTCTTCAACAGGTACTATCTCAAGAGTTTTGAATCAAAACTTTTGATAACTAGTTACTAATTAATGACAATAATATTTCAAACCAACCCTTATAGATTTTGTAGAACTGTAATTCAAATTAAATAAAAGTTGTAATTAGTGTTGTAATTTATCTTTAAACAACTTCATGATTGCATATTGTGATTTTCATAATAGAAACGGGTATTTTGGTTAACTCCAGGGCAAAGGGGTGAAATGATAACCCGTAGGGCGAAATTGTGTGCATATGTACAGACATAATTTGGTATATCTGGATAATCAATAATTTAAATTACTTGAAAAATAATAATAGATACATGTAGTTTGGCGTTGATTCGAAAAAAAAGACTTAATTGAACCATGAAAACAATAAATTAAATTTTTAATATGAACTGTTCTGTACGGAATGGGAAAGATATATTCATAATAAATATTCACAAAAACATTCTAAATAAGATTTCAAGGCAATCTAAGAGACTAAGAAGCTGGTTTTTCAAAATATTCCTATAACCTTCACTGAACTTTGGAGAAAAAAAGTAAAAAATTGAAATGAAAAAGTGCCGGAAAGAGTCAAAAATTGTATTCTAATTTCAAGTAAAATTACGGCTATTCTTTTGATATTCGCCAGCTTTCCCACTCTACTTTTCAAGTTAATGAAAATACTTAAAAAATCGAACTTGAGCCGAACTTGGAGTTCTATGATATATTAGAGTGCCTAATTTGGTACTAAAACAATGAAAACTATTGATCTAATTAGGTCAGTAAGCCATAGAGTTTCCATCGTTGAAATTTAGAGAACCACCATTTAAAGTGGGTTTGATTTATTTCGACAAATCGGACGATTTCAACGAAATAGACAAGGAGCGTTGTTTTATGTAAGATGCGCAAAACCGTTATTGGACATTAATATGTTTTTGTGAATTTTTTTTGTAAAAAATAAGAATAATGGTTTATCGAGATCTCAGCTTTGATAGCACTTTTGGTAATATTTACACGAATGGTTATTAGGTCTAAAAGATAAAAATATTTGCAAAACACCATAAGACCTTATAACCAGTGTTGGAAGCGCTGGGCGTTGAGATGCGTTGGGCGTTGGGGCAGTTCTCATAATGACTTAAATTCTAAAAAAAATTAAGTACGTTAAAAAAATTACGATTTCACATTTTGTTAAATGAACGACCCGATGTGTTTTCTATACCTATGATTGTGCCACTCATATTATGAAAAATGCCGAAAAAGGGTTAAAACAGTTTAATAATGGCCCAACTTGAAGTTCAATCATATTAGAGTGTGGCACATTTGCTATTAAAACAATGGATTTGATTGATCTACACGCGGCACAATTATTTCTTATACCATTGTTTAAGCAACGACACTGTTTAACCCAGAATGGTTCCCAAACGTGATTATTTTTTTATCTCTAAAAGTGCGCACTTGTCTAATCAAACCACTAATATTTCTAGATATTTGTTGCCGGTTTTACTATACGTTAACAGTAAATGCAATAATGTCATCGGGTTCAGCCTTTCATATCAGACATGTCATATGGCTTCTCTCAGACATTAAAAGTGCTTGAACATAACTTATGTCCCATACGGTCCGTTTTTCATGATTCCGAATGATATTCTGAATTATTACCAATAATGCGAGTGAATGGGCCGATAAATTATCGGCGATACGATACGGCACGATGTTGTATTTTGTTTTTCATTTGTTTCTTTATAAAAAAAACAGAAACGCAAGGTATCTTTTCGTTTTTTGGTTTGTTTGTTCATTTAGATTATAAATGAGCGCGGATCAAATTAACTAATCAAGAATTACAATATTTTAAAGTGAAATAAACTCATATTACTAACATTTCAAACTATTGTTCAAACTCATGAAAAAGTGGCCTTATACCAGAGTAATTAAAGATTATTTTATCGAACCTAAGCCGTTTTACAGAGAAAAAAAGTTTAAAATTAGTTATTCATCAGTTGGAGGTAGAGCTTTTATGTGGCATAAGGTTAACGTAATAATATGTTCCAGTCGCGTTGCCGTTAGCATTGGAATTTGACGAAGAGCGCGTGACAACAACTGGGCATACAGATGCGTAAGAAAATATTTTGAGTTAGAAAAAATCTGTCGTGTTTAGAAAGTTGTTATTCTTTAAATGAATCACAGGACTTTTTCTCAGAAAGTAGATTTTAACCAGTCACCGTGCAGACCGTTGATACTGTGTCAATTTATATTTTTATATTGAGCACTAGTATTTGGTGGGCGAAAATGACCCTTATTTGGCACCACCGACCCTTTAAAATAATATTTGACCTTCTAGTACAAATTAAATAAATTAAAATAAGAATAAATTTAATGATAAATTAATAATTTATTGCACATTAAAATTCCGTATGTGTAGTTCTAAGTTAGAATATCTATTAACTCGTCAATGGGTTTTTTTACACTTTTCTTTGATTTCTTTATGTGTTTTTTTCTTTTGCGATAATATAATCATAAGAAGTACTACGGTGCATGTTTTTTTTTTGAATTTATAGCGAAAAGTTTATAGCTGGTTGTATATCGCTTTGACATTTTCTGTCCTTATGATTTCCAAATTCACTTTTTTCTTAGCAGAATGAATTATTTTTTATGGCTCGACAGATTTAAGATCCGCCTGTGGTATATTAAACGATATGTCGCCCATAAGAGTTAACAACCAAAGAGACATTATTACACGTGTATGGTTACCTAAAAACTAATTGTTCAAAAAATATTAGCTAGGCGCGAAGTTTAAAGTGGTAACGATGTATTTAATGATATCAAAACGTGTCAGAGCGACATTTTATATCGAGCTACAAATTGTAGTACACAATTTAAGCAAAAAAGTTAGAGAATCCAATATTCTAATTTTGTAGTCAAAAAATAATGGTGTTAAAATAACGATATGTGGACCTATCAAGTTTTGCAATTTTTATCAATTGGAGCTGCATAACGAGGCATAGTCAATAAACTGACAGAACAGTCCCACAAAGCGTTGACAAAAAGTATTATAGACTATAATTTATAGTACATAAATTAGGGCCCATTACACTATCGATGACATACTTTGTTATGGGATAAATTATAAACAAACTAATCTGTTAATTATATTGTATGAATAATGCAGTTTTGGACGAAAGTTGAATTCCTTGGACTTCTGTTGAAATACGAAATTATATTTTTATTCATTTTTGTTACGGTGTAATTAAACGAATGTAAAATTAGATGTCAAAAACTCGACTAAATTTCACCAAATAAAAGTGAAAAAATAAATTGAGATTCGACTGTTTCGAACTGATTAATTGAACATCAATGACGAGGTATACGATAGTGACTTAGTTCATTTGAAAATACTTTATAGGATATCCTAGGCCAGTATAATATGTTATATTCATTCTCGCTTAAAAAAACACGACCATACAAAAAATGGCATAGGTTTTAATCGTTGCTAATCATTGACAAGTCCAAGGTCTAGACCTAACCCGCAGTTTCTTAGAGTAACTAAGACTTCTTGACTTTAACCTTTTCAAGGCACATTTCTATAGTCTAAAGAGTATAGAACTATCTTTTCCAAAATATTGATCAAAAGAGTGTTATGTAATCAAATTAGGAAAACAATTATTTCCTTGTAAGAAGTACTAAAATATTTTAATTGCTAAGTACGAGTATAATACTGCAATGGATAACGCATATATATCGCTAAAAAACAATTTGTATCAAGTACCCTACACGGTTATTTCGTCTCCATATGGCGAGTTGTGATCGACAGAAAAAAACTTTTAATACTTTAGCTCGACACTTGTGAGTTATTAAACCTAAATATCAATAGGTTTTCAACGTAAAAAATATAAATAATTTTACGGAGATTTTTTAAATGATAGTAATTTTAAGTCTGTTGTTTGAATTATTTTTTCCTAAAATATCATAAAAGGGTTACCATAAAAGTGAACCGCCAATATTTGTTCTCTAAAACTTTGTTATCTAAAACTTTTCTACACAAAACAAAGTTATAATTTTCTGAAACTTACATATGATACTTACATACTATGATACTGTTCGACCCGTAGTTCACGTTAGTGAGATAAAAAGGTTAAAAGAGAAGACCAGTTTTGGCGCTTGAGTTCATATTTCTCGAAAACGCTTTACTTTATTTGTTTGTGACAGATTGATGGAAGTACTGCGACATGTCCGATGGTTATCATCCATGAGATCCGTGAGAGCACATACGGTATGTGACATACCTAATTAATTTGTAAAATGAGGAGGAGAGACAACTGTATATAACTGAGCCCGACAATTGCCAAACGTACTAGTTCGAGTCTGACTGAGGCAAAACTTACTAAAAACGATTGTTTTGGGATTCATTACGGAAACTTCCATGTTATATGAGACTGCAAAAAGCTCACTGCTTTGATTCGCGAAGCTGCTCCTTCATTGGAGCGGTTACACGCGTGCTTTCAATCCCGCTTTGCGGGTTTGCTCTATCATGACTCATGATTCATGAGAATAAGACGCTAGTGATAATATCATATAATATCACAATTGAAAAGTTTTTTTCAATATCAAAAAAAAACGAACAGTGAGTAAAAATACACGAATATCAAGTACACCATCTAACAAATTAGTCTTATCTTAAAAAGTGTTCAAAGCTTGGATGAATAACTCAATTTGGGTAGCGTTACTATGGGCTTGATATGGCATACTATTATGTGATTACATAATTTATGTCATGGAAACGCCTTGTTTAAGAATAAATGTCTTATATTATGTTTCCTTACCAATTGGTAGTGAAATGAAGCTATGAGGTTGTATGCATTAGCATTTTTTTACAATTTATGGACCGTTGATATATCGTACTATTTTTATGGCATATATTCATATATAGAACATATCTTTTATACAGACAGAAAGAGCACAACTTGGGTGGTCTGGAATTTTCCCTCTTTAACCATTTTGTGCGAGCCCAGATCATTTAGGGTTTTAGTTGTCACCGGGCACATTCGTTTCGCAGTTTTTTACGTGTGACCTGATGTCACTGACATTTAAAAAAAATACGATATTTGACGCAGCTGTTTTTAATACGTATTCAATCATTACAAGCAGCGCGGTGAGTTTTTTGCTTGGCTAAAGGACGCTAGCCAATAGAAGGCGCCTATAAAAAAGCATGAGCCAATAGGCGCGCTTGTAATTCAGTTACAGACCTTGTCAAGAAAAGACGACAATTCTATCAATCAGATTAAGAGATATACAACACGTCATTTTTTATGAAGAATTTATTTTATACAAGATTTGATAAGACACGGATGCAATATTTTATAAAATGTAAAAAGTATGTTCTAACAGTTAGCTAGTGGTAAGGTATTTTAACGGTCGCGTGAATTAGTCCAAATCAGCATATGTTTAGGGTAGGCGAAGTAAGAATTGGCTTATTTGACTTTCTTTAGGCCGGCACGCAAGTCCTGTTTGCCGCCGCCTTGCTTGCCCAAAAGTGCCGATAACATTTGGTCCGTCGACATTTTGACTTTTCGGAGTGGTGGTTTCTTGAATTTGCCTAAAAAATATGATTAATAACAAACATACACGTCCAATGAATCCTGCTTCATAGTTTGCACTTCCATATTATATACTTGGAAATATGAAAGTTTATAAAAAAAAGTCTGAAAAAGATTCGTAGGAAAATTTGTTTTAAGTTGTCAACAAATGTTAAGAAACCTTGTAAGAAAAAAATGTAAGAAAAATTGTAAGAAAAAATTGTAAGGCAAATTTTATAAAAAAATGTAAAAAAAAATTGCAAGAACATTTGTAAAACAATTTGTTAAAAAAATTGTCCGAAGAAAAAAAGTCAGGTTTCTTACATGACGGGTTTCTAGTCAGTTTTCTGACTTTGTATGAACTTTTTGTAAAGCTGCATTCTTATAAGTTATAAGTTATAACCCTAAAAAGCTCGTCAAAAATCGGTAATTCATCTAGAATGAAATACAATGAAAATTGATGTACATTTTTGATGCAAATTGACTCAACCGTTATGTCCGTCCCGTGAAATTTTCGATTTTCTTTCGATCATTTTTTTTTTTGTTATTTTCTCAACAAGTTCCGTAAATTCGGGATTTTCGGGATGAAGTTAACAGTTCCAATAAAACACCTAGCAATGTCGTAAACGAGTTTGTCACGCTGTACAATGGAGCTTTAGCGTTACGTGACTTCAAAAAATAAAACATGAAAAGTGTGAAAATGAAACGTCAATTTCCTAAACTTACTTCCGCGGAGATCCATGATCTTAATTTCGAGATCTTTAACTTCGGAATCAAATTTGGTGACTTTAATTTCAAGATCGTATCTTTCCTCGTCGACCTTGTCACATTTTGAGTGAATTTCTCGACACAGCTGTCTGAGTTCATCGTCACCTAAAAAAGATGTTGAATCGAAATTTTGGGTATTTTCATTTCTGAGTACTTTTGATTTTATACTTTTTAGTACCATACGATATGAAACAATATAGACACATCAGTACCCCCGGTATAGACAAATGATCAATTTACATAAATCGCCGTTGACAAATTTGAATGTGGTTTTCGAATTCACATAAGAAATGAATAAAAATCAGGTTTTAATAGAAAGTCAGTCAAAGCCACATTTTAATTGAAAGGACATTGCGATGCTACAACTCCCGTTTAAATACCAAGTGCGCTCATAAGAATTTTTGTTCTTCCAGTCTCTTTTTTTCAACCAAATGGTGCTTCTAAATTTATAGCGCTCTATGCAAATCTCCTAAACACCAGCGGTTAACCGTTTGTAAAGCGTTGCCAAATTGGCTACTCATAATTACAAATGTTTTTCAATTTGTGATTAGTATACCAACTATGCCTAGTTATCAAGGAATCAGACTAAAGTACGAAACATCAAAAGTTAAAAACTACCCGTACAGTACAGCCTGTACCTCACGATTATAGCTTTTTTACGCAATTTAAGGTGCATACTTCGTATAAATAAATCGGGAGCGAAATTAAGTGACCGGAGTCCGCGAATTGCGGTAAAAATGGCCTGCTAGCTATACCGGAAGTTTCCATCACCAAGTCCTTTCCGGTCTCTTACCAATTAGGTAGGTTTTCCAAAAGAAAACTTTCAAAAATTGCTTCAAATAAGTTTTCTTCCATTATTCCGATTAAGTTAGTAATACGCATTTTGGATCTATCATTTTATAAATATAGAAAATTATATCAAAGATCATACGTGGTTCTTACCTAATTAATATACTGATTTATTCGTCGGTGAATTAACATTTTTAAAAGTTTTGAAAAATAAGATATAAAGCCCAGGTAATTGCTGAAAAAATTGCAATATTTTTTGAATATAAAAAATTTGGATTGGCAATAATAACCCTAAACTTTCTTTCCGTAATCTTCTTAGAACGTTTTTTGATAAGACGGTTTTTCTATTAAGAGACTATCAGTTAATTGGACCCTCAAGTATGTTAACAAACCCTAAAAACTAGGCTCTATAACGCAATCAGCCTGCTCAAGTAAATGTCGAATTGGTATTTGGTAAGAGACACCTGTGAATTATTTATGACGCTAAAACACCTGATTTATCTCCTTTTCATGCAAATAGGATATGCGACGTGAAAGACAAATATGCCTCAGATGGACCCGCATCTGTGGCAATAATTGCGATCATACCCGCCAGAATCAATATACAATTCCCATTTTAGACCCAAATCCAATTTATTGTGAGCCATTTCCACGCTCAGCAAAAAATATAGCTCTATATACACAAAAAATGAACACGTAAAATTCTCCACAGTCATTAGGATAATCCGTAATTTACCGAAATGTTCTTGTAAAATTATCAGGAAGGGTTAAATCAAAGGGGCGCATATGATGACCTACGAATTTAATTTTAGGGTTCAAATTATACGGGACGTCATGTCATAGAAACTTCTATAGGTTTGGGGGCTTATCATGCGGTATAATTCACGCCTCTCTCAGTTAAAATGCAATGAGGTCAAGTTATGCAATAGATATGAAAATTTGCCGTAAAAATTTAATATATTTTTTTTCAATTTTAAAAGTTTAAAATAATCACAATTTTCAACAATTTTAAAATCGGCAAATAAAAGTTATAGCATATGCACATTTTGCTCTCGGAAAATTATTTAAAAATCTAGTATCATAGAAACTGATTGGTAACCATTTTCAGGTCCCTCAAAATGTTATTTGCTTTATGTTTTGTGGTCGTAAATCAAGTGTTGGAATTTTCGGAATATTCGGAATCTGTCTTAAAAAGCTACATTTCAGGAGTATCCCATGATCAAAAAGTATTTCTGAAAAACTCCAAAAACTCTGCAAAACAAGCACTTACTCATTCCATTCAATGATGGCAAGGGCTGGACACGCTGGGCAAGAACCTCCTTCTTCTTCTTTGCTGCATCCTCTGATTCTTTTTTGATCATATCTGAACAGCATTTTGGTCAGCAATTTTTTGCTCACAAAAAAAATTCTCTAAATTTTCGTACCTTTGCAATAATTCAGAAGGACCCCCCATAGTTCGTGCTTTCGCCTTTCGTCCATACTGCCGGCTTTCTAAAATATTCTCTCAGATCTCGAAGATAATAAAAAAGTTGCGCAAACAAAAAAAAAGTTGCAAAAATTTGAGGCTTATACCTAGGGTTGATCAAATAAGATGCAGAAAAGACTATTTTTGCTGCCGGGTCCTTTTGTGCAGGTAGGCAGTAAGGAATCGTCGAAGAGATCGTTTGCCCAACCAAAACTCGGCAGAAAACAAATTAGATGAAAGTGTGAATTAGCACGACTTCATCAGGGCATAATATCCTTAAGGCCAACTGACTCGCGCTACAGTTCCCTTTTTTAAGAAACCAAATTTGACGATGCCACTTGACATATGGCAGTTGTTCCAACTGAAAAAGATTTCACCGACGGCTTCATGCTGAGTACGAGGGCGGCTACTAAAACTAGATATTTATATCAACTGTTATCAAGCTTCGGTTTAATACAGTCTCGCTTCTCTAAATGTGCATTTT
>SCLG01000103.1:466960-492960 GCA_004367875.1 Oikopleura albicans
TTATTTCCATCTTACACATGGAGCTTAGCCATGAAATAAAAAAATAATATTTTAATGAGAAGTGAACTTCTAAACATTAAACATAAAGCTATTTGCCTTCTTTTTCAAAAAGGTGTTGTTATCCTATTGCGTCATTTAATGATGTGTTGCTTAAAATTACATAAATTATAACGTCAAAATAAATGACACAAAGAGAATTATGATTCGATCTCAATGTTCATTTTATTCTGTTATTCAACCTGGGCGTTGGTTTGATTTACACAAAATTATCTATTTTCGATTTGCAAAAAAAGTATAGGTTCAAAAAATCATAGGTTAAATAAACAGGTCAGAAAATATAATCATATATTATAATTTCCCTGGGCCTTATGAACTCACATCCAGTGTTGGAAACGTTGGGCGTTGGGACAATTTTACCCCCAACGCGTTGGTAGCGTTGGGCGTTGGGGCAAGTTTTCGGGGAAAAATTTTTCAGGGAAAAAATTACCCCAACACGTTGAGGGCCTTGGGGCAATTTTTCACCCAACGCGTTGGTAGCGTTGGGCGTTGGCGTAAGTTTTCGCCCAACGCGTTGGCATCGTTGGGCCTTGGGACAATTTTTCTCCCAACGCGTTGAGAACGTTGGGAAAATTTGGACCGTTGGCCAACGATTGCGTTGGGCGTTGAGAAAAAAATCGACCGTTTCGCAATACTGCTCACATCATTCCATTCATGCTTTTTTCCTATTAGATTGTTAATTTTGATACAGGTGTATAAATTACATACTGTTTCACCTTTGTAACTCGTTAATTCAATATAATATTGAATTTTAAAATCTCAAAATGTATCGACAGGACAAAAACGTCAAAATTTTCAAAATTTAAAAACCCAAGTGGTCTTACCAGTACTCCATGGAGCTCCATAATGTTAACCAATACTTCAAATAATTCGAAAATCAAAACAATATGTTGTTATCCCGCACTTTGTTTTTTTTTTTAATTTGTAAATAAATGGTATGTACAGTCCTTAAATACCACTGTAAGATTTTTAAAAAGTATCAGACCTATTTTAGATACTTTTCAAAAGGTCAATTTTCCTGAGACTACTCTGTCATGGGACTGGTAGCACGCGCGCTCTCAATCACGCTTGGCGGGTTGCTCTATACTGAGACTGGTTATAGCCTATAAGTTATAGGCTATAACTTATAGGTGCGTTTTCAACTTCGATTCGGAATGCTACTTTGTCATAGCCTATGACTCATAGGGCTATTTAGAGGCGGGTTGTCAGACCCGCTTTGCGGTGCATTTCAGTGATAGTAATGTAAATAAAACATCAAAAAGGCCATTGTTTAGGCTTTAAAAACCCAACTACCCAAATAGGTAACAAGTACTCAAATAAGTAACAAAACTTTCAGAACAACTATTTGGGTGAGGGACTGTATTTAGTAATTTTCTCGCCTCCAAAGTTTCTCCTTTTTCGCGGAAAAAGAGTTTAAGCGCGCCAATTAGAATACTGAAATGATTTCACGATGAGATCCTTTCCCCACCAGAAAAAATATTTCCGTAGTAACGGAGAAACAAAAAAAACCCTATATTAAAATATGTATCAATTAAATATGTATCAATTAAATATGTTAGATCCATTTTAATGAGAAAAGTTAGTGGATACCTTTGGAAGATACCTAAAATTGATTCAATACTTCATTTTCAGACAAAAAAAATCTAACTTTGAAAGCTGTCAGTAGTAAACTCTGTACCACTGAAAGCTGCGAATGAGAAATGAATAAAACACATTTTTTATGTGGTTTCTTCGTAGATTTATTAAATAAGGATCATGAGCTCATGTATAGTATAAATTGAAGTCTTTGCAATAACTGTGGCCTCTCCTTATCGATTGATCCAAACAATATCATGAAAGTATAAGAGAAAGTCGTGTGAGAATCATAACTGATAAAGCATAACGCAAACTTTGACATTTATGGGCGCTGTTGGTAATTGACAGCGCACGATGGGTATTACAGTTATCGCTCCCACAAAATGACGTGGTTGTTCTGACACCAGGAGAAGACGGAATAATGCCTTCGGAAACAATAGCATGTCTGCTAGGCAATTCTGCTGTACACCCTCGCCGGGCATATACTTTTTCACTAGAAATACATAAATTTCAAGTGTTATGTAACATAACTTATATTTGATCTTGAAAGTTTCAATTCACTTCATATTAAAAATGTCCACTGTGTATCTTAATATTTGAGAATTGTTTTGTTGGGACATATTTATCCGTATTTTTAGGTCCTCGTTGGAAAAAAAATAAAGTTATATAGTAATAATCATAATTATTTGTTAGGTCTTATATCTGTCAACTAACCAATCTTTTTCATAAAAATATAATTTCAAGAATAAGAAAAAAAGTAAATTGAAACCTTCAAGATATATCTCGAAACTCCTTTAACGGGGAAAATGCTCTTTAGCGCCAAAACACGTCTACGTTCTTTTGTGTTAATATTACTAATCAACTGGTTGAACTGCATCATAAAAATTGATTTTTCCATGCTCAAATAACTGACAGTATGCAAGAAAAAACGGTTGTATGGCGAAAGCTCAGTAGTACTTGACACATACTAAATCTAAATATATGTATATTAACCCGTCATTGATGGGTCATCAAGAATTTGTTTGTTACTCACTTGGTTCCAGAGGTATAATGGGCAACTGTTGAAAAGCATGCCGTTTGGTTAAGATTTACGCATGATGTCGCGGAATTAATACTTTCATAGCAAGCATCATTCGAGTTTACATCTGCATTGTCTACGATTATGTTCATATCTTAAACTTCTTGAGAACAGCTTAAAAGCGAAAATTTTTCAAATTTTAGTATCTCTAGTGACATAATATGGTCACTTGTGGACGTTTTGTAGACATTTTTCGAAAAAAATCCCTTGTGTGGAATACTTTTGGTCCCAAAATTGGACTTAATTTTTTTTTGGGGGGGGGGATTAATAAGCGTCCCGGACGTTGACTTTTGTAAGTATCTCTCAATGGGATGTCCCGGAATCGACCGACCACCTGTATAATTTTATAACCAAACCGCAACCGCTTTAACTTAAAACTTTGTAGATTAGTGATTTTTCCTTTCGGAATTCAGACATATTTTTATGATCATCACACAAGCCTGTTATGGCCATTTTTAAAGGATAAAATTGTTTGCAAAAATTGTTTTATGGGATACCCAAGCATGACGAAGCCATCTAGAGTCTAGATTCTAGACCATTAAAAAAATGTCAGATGTTTCCAAGGACATCTCAGAAAGATTTTTGAAAAAAAAATTGCGAAAATTTGTTTTCCTATTTTTGTTCCAAAATTTGCTCGGAGAAATTTGGTTTGACCCGTCTGTCAGCGATTTTTGATTTGAGGTCGTTATGATGAGATATGACTCATATCATATGAGGGCAAATAGGCCTTGTATTGCAAACAATACTACCTACCCATCCTTAATTTAACTTAACTGTTTAAAAGGCCATACAAAAATCAACTTGGTTTGTCTTAAACAAACTTTAGGTTAGTATTATGAACAATTTCTTTTGAACTACATTGTTGACACTTCAAAGTGTTTACGGCTTTCACTTGGTATGCCATTTGCCCAAGACTTGCTAATTCCATTTCCGTGGCTTTTTCTTTGTTACAATTGTCCGCAGCGCACAGTTTACTGCGTGACTGAAAGATTCAATATTTAACGTAAACAACATAATTTGGCACGAGTTCTTATATTATTTCACAAAGAAGCAACACTGGTTATTATTAAGGATAATTTTTCCCCTTTCAAGAGATTTTTTTAAGTAAATAACAAATTGTTTTGACGAATGTGATGAATTTTCACAAAAGTACCTTGTAGACAATTTTGGCCACATTTCTGTGGATTTTAAAGGCTCATATTAAAGGTCAACAAATTGTACCTGAACATTCTTGCCATGCAGTTCGGGTATCACTTGTTCACAATAATTTTCAGCAATCAACTCATTTTCTGCACATTGGGAAGGGAATTGATTTGCATTTTGATCATTATAAGCACAGCCGCGTTCCATATGCCAAATTGTGTAATTTTTATTATCGGCTTCATTTACGGAACCTTCCAATGTGACTAATCGAAAAATAATGTTTTTTTAGAGTAAACACAATCAATTAGCCGCTCTAAGTTGTTAAATCCTAATAATTGACTTTGAACTAGTACAATGGTTTATGGAAAGTGAGGTTATGCAAATCCATTTTTTGTTTACATTGTACATAGTGATTAAACCGTTATTCAGTACAGACTGATATAAATAGATGTACAGTCCTTTCTTTCAACGACGTTTATGATTCGCATAATTAAAATTGCGCCCGGTTTGGGGTGAATTGGCACAAAGTGTCCATTTTTTTACAGTAAAACACAGTCTGTGTTGGGGAAATTTTTTTCACAAAAAGCGTCCGTATTGGAAAAATTGTCCGTATTGAGAGTAAGGACTGTATGTCACATGCCGTATGTATCGTTTTTATAGCTTTTATAGAATGCTAAATTGCAAAAAAAAAAATGGTTAAACCATCTAGTAAGATCAGTTAATACAGACTGTATATAATATACTGTGCGACGCGGAACCTTGTGGATTCTGCAAAAAAATAGCTTACTTGCTTACCGTGATAACCGTACATTAATTCATAACATTGATTACTGCCAGCGCAAATTTCAGCATACTTGTTTAAGTTATTGGGCGCAAAACAGTCATCGTAGTCTAATAGATCTCCAACATGCTCATCATCTTGTAAATTTACCTCTGATACACACTTTTTACACTGTAGTCCTTAGCATGGATTTTTTAGGATGTTAACCTGTAATCTATTTTAATGAATACAGTAGTACTTTCTTCTGATGGCACCGGGGCATCGTGCAGAAAAACTTTTTGCGTGCTTTACAGAATTTTCCCAGAAATGCTTATTCAGAATACTATACTACTGGCATTTTTGTTTTTTCGGCGAGATACCGCGGTGCCTGATGAAAGTGACATACCAAATTCAAAGTGAGGATTGTAATGATGTCACTGCCACTTATAAAGGAGATTTAGATGTATTCGCATCGCTTTTAACCTACTCAAAAGGTTGTTGTCGTGAACAGGTAAGGTTTGTGGCGAATTTAAGTGAAATCCCCTTTAATGAAGAAATTGTAATGATGTATGTTATCATTTAAAACAGTACACTTAAGTGCAAACTTGCTTTGTCTTATTTAAGAAATTCTTTATTATGCGCATTCTGCATTATGCGAACAAGTATGAATGTTCGATCTTTATATATTGTAAAATCTCTCCTAAAGTAATATGTAAAATAAATAGAAACAACGGTATCATTTAGAAAAAAATATATCTTTGAATAGCTTAACATCTTTATTCCCGATTATATATATAATAACAGCATACAATAAATGTACTTGAAGATCAGAGAAATCGGAAGAAGGGCGCCTTTTTTATAGATAATAGCACTAATAAATACCGTTTGATCGTTTATTTTATCATTGTGTATTAATTACGACAAACAGAAAAATGATATTAAAACCAGACTACCAAAATGATACATGAGTGTTAATATATTTTAAGAATTTAAGGTCGATGTGCCGTAAGCACTCATGTGCCAAAAAGTCATCTAGGCGTATTAACCTCTTCATGAAATTAGTCATTGTTTAGGCACGAATTCAATTGCTTTACGAAAGTTCTGAAAGATCGGAAGTAAAGCGTTGTATATTCGAGGCCGATACAAGTTAGGCTGATTCACTTTTAAAATGATGACGCGAGGAAAGATGAGGTCAGTTCAGAGTCTCAACTTCAGACCGTCTTTTTTCGCGGTCGAGTATTGAAACTAACTTTCAACATGTTCAATTCCTCATTCAAATAAATCATTTAGTCACAGTTTTGAAACTAACTTTCTTTGACCAGTGGACTCCATTATTGCGGCCCACTTTCATTTAAAAATTAGCCCTCATTTCTCAAGGTGAAAACAACTACAGTCCTCGTCCTCGAAACTGGTAGATTTTTTCAAAAGCTTTTTTGCTCCTTATGGAAGTGAAGACTGTAATTTCAAACGGATCGGATAATTTTCTAAAAACCACTTTTCAAAAATGGGTATCATTCAACGGGGTTATGAACAGAAAGTTTTATATCAAATAGAAAAATGACTTAGTCCAGAAATTCGATCATACATTTTTCAAAGTCCCGGTGGCCAACTTTTTTACTCCCAGTTTTTTAACAGAATGAACTGCCGCCACTTCCGTTGACTCCCCCACTGTACCCGCCACCAGATCCGGGAGATTTCCCATTAGACGCTCCACCGCCGCCAAATCTACCTTCCGTTGCATCGCGAGCTAAATCTGTCCCTGTACGTCCTTTTAAGAGAAAATTAACTCCGGTTCCGATTCCAATTCCACCGTCCGGATTTCGGCCACTTTCACGCACACTTTCATTTCCAGTTGCGTATTCCCCAATGATGGCGTTCTTACACCAATATAACTTATATGGTCCATAACTTATTGACAGTGACCTTCCACCGTGGCAACACCGTGAACACCTTGGGACATCCGGTTAAAAATCTTTATACCGAATTAATGGTTCGCATTTTTTTTTTTTTGCAAAGAAATCCTAATAATATCAAGTATTTTTTTTTTATTTATGAACGATCAGTCATGATTTTCAAATTACTCAGACAATAAATGTAATATTAACGAAACAGATCCTGTTTGGCCTGAGGGGTACAGGATTAAATGCATTTCTTATACGTCGGCTTTGTCCAGGCTGGACAGCCCAAGGTTTTAATTGCGATAGAATTCTTCCATCAAACAATTCAAGGAGATATTTTATACACTTGAGCGTGTTGAACGCGTTTTTTGCCATCCAATTATAAATATATCCATAAGTTTTTTCATCATTGGGATAATGCCTTAAAAAATTACGTTATAAATATCGGGAACACTTTTTAAACGCCTTTTAACGCTTATTTTGAACACGCAAATTTCAACACTCAATATTGGTTTTACACCAAATTTTAGTGTTAAGCACGCGAACTACATGTTTACGGTACCTTAGATAACTCTTGTTATCGGATGCTATTATACAAACTTATCAACAAACCTAACACATGAAGCCCTAAAAAAAGGCCTGCAGCACCGCCAGTATCGGATAAGAAAGCAGAAAAGGGATATGTTTCCGTTTCGGTCAGCACAGTCGCCATCACTTCCGCCAACATATACTTTATAGTTCCGATTTTAATTTTTCGTGATTTGGAACTTTTGTACTATAAATAAATGTTAGTTTTTTGGTCATCAACTAGAGCGCAATGAAAAAGTTTTGATTTCTAATTTATTACATTCGCTTTAGGGCCATTTAAAAAAAATTCTTCTTTATGTCAAATCTTAGTATCTACTATTTGAGGGACAAATAACCGTCTTAGATAGTCTCACTTTAACATAGGTCACTTTAACGCCAGAGTATACGCGATCCTGTCTAATAATTCCAATTAGTCATTTTCCCCACAATTTCCGACACAGGCAACTCGACTACGACAGCTCTTGTCCGTTCACACAGTACTAGATATTTAAAACTAGAATCCACTAAGTAGATCTGTATCAATTGCCCAAAATACGAATATCATGAAGTCTGAGATACTTCATACATCCTGGTTACCAGAAATTTACACCGTGTAACTTACACGGTGTAACACAATATAAAATTAAAGAATACTAACCTGCACAGATTCCCGGTGAAAACGAAAACCATTACATTCCAAAGGGCAATACAATTTGTCATCCCATTCAAAATATCGTATAATAGTTGAAGCACATTTAGCATACTTTATTTTGAATAAAAACAAAGCCAATTAAACAACATGTATACAAAAGTCAATACACTACTGAAAAAATTGTACAGGGGCTTGGTTACAACTGATTACTTTATTAATATTATAATATAACTTATATAATATAAGGTATCAAGCAAAAAAGACCATACATTTTCTAGAGACCATAATACTTAAAGAAAATTTTTTTCGACCATAGGACCTTAGTACTCGAAAAAAAGTTCAAAAAGGCATGATTTGAAAAAAAAAGTTCAGAATGACATAATATATATAGAAAAACATGTACTAGCTCCTCCCCGTGGAGTTTTTCTTCCAAAAAAAAGCGTAAAAACACTATTTTATTTTGAATTTAAAACATTTTCCCAAAAAGCATGCTTTTTATTTGACCTTAGTCACAGAAAAGACCATAAGAACTTATAACTGACAAAAATCTCCGACCTTATAACCAACCCTCCTGTAGTCGTTAAACTGCTGACGCCGGACCAAACACTGATTTGACCATTTGTGCAAAACTTCACCCTATAACCATCATCTCGGACTAATAGATAAAGTCTTCGTATGGATAGAGCTTGGAAGTATAGTTGGATAGAGGTTAATCGGCGCCGAATTTTTGTCGGTCAATTACATCCTTAGTTTATAAATTAAAAAATACCTTATTCGAACACTTTATTCTTTTTGTGAGTTATACCAATTCAGACGGTGCCGGATCGTTATATCAGTATCCAATGGATGCTATCCATCTGTAATCCGACCAAAAATATTGGTTAAGGTAAATTGTAATATGTTTCAAACTTAATTGATTATTCAGTTACTTGGAAAATGTACAGGCTTTTGCTGGTTTGCCATGTTCCAACTCTTCTATCATCAGTTCATGAATGGGGTCAATAAAATCCGCATAACAATGACATTGCTTTAGAATTCGTTGTGCTAGAAGCGTCTGTAAACATGAGTACTCTTTATCCGTGGGGTTTTTCCGAAATCCAAAAGACTAATTGATTTATTTTCTAAAGAGACGACTAAAAGTTATCAGGTATTGTGAACTACTCGCCTCCTTCAAACAAAATAGACGAAGCCTCGTCACGAAGGGTATTTTTCAAAGCTTATGAATTGAGTTATGTTTTTTATATAAAAAAACTTTTCAAAGTGTCCAGAACTGACAACTTTTGGTAATTTACCTTATTATACACATTATTTTCAAGAAAACTGGAGTAATATCTGATTGTGGCTAAATTATTCTCATATTTTTTTCGTCAGAACCCCTTTTTGTAAACGTCTTTTTCCAACATATGTTCTCTGGAGCGAGATCGATCATGTATATTCATCCCAAGGGTCATTTTACAATTTCCGAAAGGAGGACCTATTTTTAAAATTGAAACAAAATGAAAACTTCAGGAAAACATATTTAAAATATGATATTTACTTCACCCTAATATCTCACACAAAAAATTTAAAAAATGAAATATTAGGGTTACATTAGGGGTGAAACATTACTAAGAATGCACACGATTTAACCACTAATGGCCATTTTACCTAAATAGATTCTTTGTTGATTTTGAAGCGTAATCATTGGTGTTAAATACGGATCCATGGCAGTACCATGGGTAGGAAGGTAAATGCTATCTTCGCCANTGATGGACAGCTCAAGTTCGAGTTTAACTGAAGTTCAAGCGCGCCGTAGGTAATCAATACTAGTAATGATGACAACCCAAATAACATCATCTGAAAGTAAAAACCGTGTTCTTCAAGAACAAAAAAAAATAAGTCAATTGCAGTTGTAGAACAAATTTTATGGCGTTTTTCCCGAACGTACTTTTTGTAAACAAAGGGACTGACCGGTCCTTAAAATTGAAACAAAATGAAAACTTCAAGAAAACATTTTTAAAATATGATATTTACTTCACCCTAATGTTTCACACAAAAAATTTAAAAAATGAAATATTAGGACACGAAGGGATAAAAACGAAACATTAGAGTGAAAAATTGGAACACGAGTGGAAAAGAAGCAGAAAAAGAGCGGAAAATTAAACATTACTAATGTTACATTAGGGGTGAAACATTACTAAGAATGCACACGATTTAACCATTAATGGCCATTTTACCTAAATAGATTCTTTGTTGATTTTGAAGCGTAATCATTGGTGTTAAATACGGATCCATGGCAGTACCATGGGTAGGAAGGTAAATGCTATCTTCGCCAAGATTAGTCGTGTATACCATCAAACCATTGCTCTAAATAAACCGATAGTATAATACAATTTGCCCATGTCAAATATTTCCCATATCATATGGGTGGTGAGGAGGTCAGGGTTAAAAATTGACCCGAATTTATATGCCGTTGTAATAACTGACTTGATATTATAAGTAATAACTTGCAAGTTACAAGTTACAAGTTGTGATTTACAACCAGTCAAAAAATTCCAGCCTATTTTTTTTTCTTTTTTTCTGGAATAAGGGAAATGTGATTCGAGAACAATAACCAACGAAAACGTGTTTTATTTTTCTGGTCATTTTTCATTGGATTATTTCAGGACTTCTTGGGAATCAGAGAAATGGGGTTACTTTCTGATTTTTTTCTAAGAGAAACACCAAGATCTACCACCATACAAATTTTGTAATATGAAAAATATCGGATTATTTATCATGGACGACCGGTTATGGTTCACGAAATCAAACGAGACCAAAAATTTAATTGAACTATCAGAAGGGATCGACTTTCTCAAATCAAATCTGGTCAAAGTTAATGATGCCAGAGATCCAGTCAAAACTAAAGTACTCACAAAATTGCCTGTAAAAGCGGAGGCTGAAAAGAAAGGCAGGGGCTCAAAAAATTATATCAGATCCGATATGAATGAATACAGTTGATCACCAAACGAGTTGACACCTAACGAGTTGACAAAGTCAAACGAGTTGACAGTTTTTGGGCGTTTTTTCGGCAAAAATAGGCAAAAAAGGGGCAAAAGTGACCTAACGAGTTGACAAAGTCAAACGAGTTGACAGTTTTTGACGAAAAAATCGGAAACGAAAGTGTCAACTCGTTTGGTGATCAACTGTATCTTGAATTCTTAGATAATAATTTTTGGAACAATTTCCCCTTGGAGTTAAGCACTACCATAAAACGTGTAAATTTGTGTTTGATACAAAATTCATGAAAAATTGTTTTTTAGACTTTTCTATTTCGCAAAAAAATAGAAAACATTACGTTGTATTAGATTAAAAAGGTTATGAAAAGCGTCCGAATCTACACCCTCGGGGTTAAGCATATTAAAAAATCGTGTTAAAAATTATTTTTACCCAGTAAAAAAATCATGACTTTTGTGCCTAAGTTCACATTTAAAAAATACTCTTAAAAATAAAGCTACAAAATCACGTGTTTTTGTGTTCAAAAACACTGTTTTTTTGTTGTTTTAGTTTTGTTTTATGAAGTGTCCTTGTTTTCCCCACAAAATCAGTACCAAATTAAAAAGCAAGCTTAGGTAAACAACTTTTTGCATACCTAACCTTGCTTTAAAAAATAGACTGGTGCTCGTGCTCGGACGCTTTTTTATGTCGATTCTTGTTTCAATTCGCCGTGTTAACATCACGTGTCAATCCACAGCTCGAATGAAAAGCGTCCGAATCGACACTTGCCCCAGCGCGCAGCCCTGTACTGATTTTGGCCGTCGAGATTCCGTATAACGGCTTCGATTAGCCGCTAGCCCGGGCGTTGCGTGCTCATTGGCTGGCCGCCTCGTACGCGGGGTCATGCGGCTCCGCTTACAGTTTTGGCGTTAATAAACACCGATTCATATCGATGAATCGATGCAATTTGACACGGTTCAAAATAATCTCCCCTTTCAATCAATGTAGTATCTTTTTTTATGAATAAAAAAAACAAATTTGATTTTTTTCGATAATTTTTTTTTCTAAATAAAGAGATATGGAAGAATCGTTTTTTCGAGACTGTATCATCAGCCGTTATATATCACTACCGACCCTGCCGCCTAATTACGACACATATGGCGGCTCCTACTGGTCAAACGAGATACGAAGTTTAATTGGGGTTGAACAAGCAACACAAAGTACAAGCATTCTTGAGCTTAACCCCCTGACGGCCGAGCAGGAAAACGCTAAAGATTCGAAAGAGGATAGAGAAATTACTGCACAGGCAGTATGCCCTGTACAGAGTGAAAAGACACATAGCCCAAAGAGACGCGGAAATGGGAAATTCAAATCTACAAAGGATCATTATGAATGTCCGATATGCTTAGAGGTAAGCAAAACCGTGAAAAAAAATTTTAACTAGTACAGAAATAAAGTAGGCAAATAGTGCTATTTAGTGCTGGAATAAACAAACAAACAAACAGTCACCATAAAACAAGCGAAAAATTAGATGAAAACTTATCATTTTTAATTCTTATGCATTATTTTAACGGACTAGAATTCCAAGTACCATTTTTTTTTTAACATTTTGATAAAAAAACGTTTTTCCTAGACTTTTAAAAACAAATCGAAACTAATGGACACCCGAAACTTAGTTACTCAACCCACGCGTGTTTTTTTCATTTTTTCGCGTTCTTAGCCTCAAATATAAAAACGCTCAATTTCCGCCTCGAATCTTTTTTTGTCAAAAGTCATTTTATCTCATGAAACTGTTGATTGTGGAAATAGATTTTCTCCCATGTAGTCACACAATAGTGTCAAGTTATATGTTATGTCACATATCCCGGATATTATCCGTAATAGTGCATGGTTTCTATAAGTTATATTACACAGGTTGCGCGAAACTTGGGTTAACAGTATTAGTAGTACATCCCCTGTGCCGTTATCTGGCCGACATTTTTGGCGAAAATACATTTTGTAACGTAATAATAGCCAGATAACGGCGCAGTCTTTAACATGTAAAGATAGCAGTTCCTGGAAAATTATTCCTCAAAATTCCGGCCAGGTAAAGGAACGAGCGGAAAATTCGGCCAGATAACGGCGCAGGGGGTGTAGTTATAATAAAATAATTTTACAGCTGAAAAATTTTCGACCCAAAAGCGCAGGATTAAGTTAATCCGATTAACTGCAAATTGGATGGTTAAGTGCCCACCCGTGGATATATAAATTATATATACGATGGCAAACATATATTTTCCACTCAAAAATTTCAAAATTCATAACATTATTAAAGTTTGAACGCGATCTTCAATTCGTATCAATAAGAAAGAAAGAAAAAGAGATAATTTTTCGTTTTTCCATTTGTTCTTTAGAAAAATTTCCTATCGTTATTGTCGATTGCTTGATTAATTTAACTTCCAACTAACGAGACAAACGTAACCCAGAGATCTCACTTTGCTGAGACCGCTTTCAAACTTTTATAATGTTATAATTTGCCCCACTGCCTTGGTCATCGCGGTTATCGGAGAAAATACAAGAATGTTTTTTTGGGGAAAAATTTTTAAGTTTTTGTTTTGTTTTTCATTTATTAAGTTCTTCGGAGAAATTCTCCGAAAAGCTTTTTCTTCTACAAAAACAGCGGCCACCTATAGGTCAACAAGTTTGATTTCAATTTTTCAATTCATCGTAGTGAATTTATGACTATCGTCGCGGCCTCTTTTATGTATTACAGTCGTGGAAGCGAGAACGTAACACTTTTGGGTAGTGGACTGTAAATAAATTGTCATATGTTTTTAAAATAAAATGCTCAATATATATTTATATTGTTAACGAATCTCCTACGGGGACAATGGCGCAGAATCTGTGCCGCAAATGTACACATTGTGCGCCAAATTTGAATGATACAACAGTTGTATTACAACTAAGTTTTCTCATAAACTATAATAAAACGAAAATTTAATCTGTCGAAATTTTATCGCTTTTGAGCAGTGTAATTGGTCAGAAGCGGAAAAATTTCGGCGGATTGCCCTTTCGCCGGAAAAGAACAAAAGACCGATTCAGACGGTGCCCCTGCCGTTAAAGCAATCTAAATTATACCTCAAAAATTTGTTTCATGTTATATCTGATAGTTCCAAGAATGTCTTAACTCGTACGCTGCCAATTCCATAATTAATCGCACTAATTTTATGTTTGACAAGACGCAACTGAGTTACATTCGTCGTCTCCGAAACGGGTTTTAAGGACAAAAAGTACTGTACCAATATTTTAAACGGTGTCATCAAGCTTCGAAAGCTTCGGCAACTAGTTTTTTATGACTTCTTTCAATGAAAATTTAACATGATCAAGATTTTCCTCCGCTCAGTTGATCTTTGTACCGAATAACTACTAGCGATAAAGATAATACAGCCAGGGTCTCTCGATCTGCATTTTCGATTTACGAAAAACGTGCACATCGACTAGAGACATTTTTCGTGGTACTCACGGACACTCCGATCATTTTTCTAGAAGAGTTGTTCAAATAACTCTATAAACGTGATATTCGGATTCTGCTTAAAAACGCTATCATATGAGTATAAACTTGATACATCTATTTTTTGTAGATTCCAAATTAGTATTTCGAGGTAAGGGAAATTTGTGTATGTTTTTTTCTTTTTCTTTAAAATAGTATTCATTATAATTTGTAAACCGATTTTTTAACGGCTTTTTAATAGTTATTGTTCCAATTTTTTTGCCATATTTTTCCAAAAATGTTTGCCACCGTTCGAAACTTCCCTTCTAGATATTTTTTGAAAAATTCACCGGTGAATTTTATGATCAAAAATTGCTAGATGGACAAAATGACCTCGTAGACGTCTTCTTTTTTATAACCCGTTATGCAGCAGCTTTTTGTGACGAAAAAATTAAAAAGTTGCATATCGATAAGATTTTTTGGAAACATCGGCTTGGATAAATTGCACATCGAGAGGTAAATTCCGATGAAAAAGGCATAAAAAGATGCCCATCGTGAGGTATTTACAAATTGTCGTGAAAAAACGCACACCGAGAGACTCCTGACTGTAACCGAGAGAACGTTTTTAATATTTGTACTGATAACGTTCATAATATTCAGATGAAGACAATTTACGGAAAATTACAATGGAAAATTATATTTTAATTTCGTTTTTTTTTTGCAAATTTAGTTTATAATTTGCAGTATTTGATTCCGTCTGTTTGTGGCATCTAAATATTATGAGTTTAATTACTTTCAAATTACTAAATAATTGTCCCTCCTGCAAATTGCTCTATAATTGCAACCAAAAAAATGCAAATTATACGTTATAATTTGCTCCAAACATCATTGTTAGCCTTCGGCTAACGAATAACATTTTCCGCAAATTAAACGTATAATTTGCATTTTTGGGTTGCAATTATATTCGCAATTTGCAGGAAGACAATTATTTACGTAATTTGCAAGTAAATAAACATACAAAATATCGTGATAAGATTAGATTGTTTCAATAATTTAGCACGTAAATCGAATCTAATAATCACGATCATCGTTGTCGGTACAATTTATTATTATTTTATTAAGACTTTTCTCCAATAAAAGACGATATAATATATTATGCCGCATTTGAATTTGTGCTCTATTTTCAGAAACCACTTGTGCCAGCATGCCATTTTTTAAGAAAACGTCCCTATGGATCACATCGCCCCGAATGGGAGCGTCGCTTATGGAAATAAGGAGTGTATTAATTGATTATAACGGATATTTTAGCAATTTCGATGCGTCTCAAATGTCGTACTGCATGCAACTGAGGATCACAACATTGCAGCGGACAAAGCCGAACAGATGGAGATGAAGAAAATAACGCCCAGCTGTGCTGGTTACAAGAAGGTTCATTTTCGAAAGGGCTCATTCAGCTGCCACGTCTGTGGTAAATTATTTTCAAAGAATTGCCACAAAACGTCCTTACAAGTACACATCGAAAACGTTCACCAACAAATTCAATTTGAATGTCCATTATGTCTCAAGGTAAGTCAAATGTTTACCCCCCTTAAACCCTTAAGCGTGCTCTGGGAAAACAATCTATAAGTATAAACAGTTGGAGAGGGTTTTCACCATAAAAAACTATACAGGCTCAATAAGTCAATAAAAATACACAGCCCGTTTACGAATTGAATGACAATAAATGTTAAGCCCAGAGGTCGGCAAAAATCGTAAAAAAAGTTGAACCAAACAAACCTAATGAACCAGATTTAGACCCAAATTGGACCCTACTGGACAAGGGCCAAACAAAAGTGGACCCTACCCTAAACAGTTCGGGTCCAATCGGAGTAGGGTCAAAAAATGCCACAGAAATTTAAAATAACCTAATGACAGTTCATAGTGATATTTATTAACGTTGACCATTTTGTTTTTTGTCTCGTATTAACCCGTTCAGTTACTAAATGATTTTAAATATAAATAAAGAAATGAATAAATATAAATTATTTTAAGTATAAATTAATAATAAATTTTATAAATAAATTTTAAATATAAATTATTTTAAATTATCTTAAGAAACTTTGGCTAACTCACCATTCTTCATGAGACCTTGTTCAATTTATACTTTATACCAATTCAAACCCGTGATGACGAAAGGCAACTTTGTTGAATTTGAAAATATGCTTACACATTTTTTTTCCTATATAAATCATGTTTTTTGCACTTTTCTATAAAATCATGTTTCTGAACTTTTTTGGTGCACTAAGATCTGAATTTTTCCGGCGATTGAGGTCTTATGGTCTTTTGAAAATGCATTTAGGTCTTATGATCATTTTTCCTGAAGACCTTATAACCAACCCTCTGTAATTTTACGGTATAAAGCTCTTATAAATGATGTCCTTTCGGTAAATATTTTAATGTGCCTAAATTTCTTCATTTTTTTACAGAATTTTGTTTTTTAGCAATACCATACGCTAGGAAGAACACGACGACATTTAAAACTCGACCATGGAATCACAAGGAAACAAAACAAGGACATCGAAATAAGAAAACTCACGCCAGAATCGCCTGGTTACAAAAAACTCTTACGAATCGGAAAATATAAACCAAAAAATGGTAACAAAAGCAACTGACTCAACATTAGTTTGAAATAAAATTCAATAATCTGATACAAAAACCAAATATGGGATGGGTGGTATTATACGATGTTCGCTTTGTGCGGCGCACGCAACTACAGTCATAACTCTCAGAGGATCTTTTTGGCGAACAATGTGTTGAAATGGTCGGAAAATGACCTTACCAATCATTTAATATGGGACACGTTTTTCCTGTTAATTGTCAAAAACTTCTAAAATAGGAGTACAGACTGTATGTGCCGAACATTTTACACCACCTATCCCTTTCTTTCAAATTATTGGAAACAGATAAAATACGTGACGAATAATAAGTCGCCTTAAAAGCCGGGAGAAGTGGTGGTTTATAAGGTCCTTTATAATTTATTATATCCCCGTAAATAATTACTTGATGTATCCAAAACCCTCTTGAAAACCTATCTGAAAGATATTTGAGTTTGAATAATAGGCATTTAAAATCATGTTTAAAGTTCATCACCTGCTCATGTGAATTATCAGTTTCGTAAAAAGCATACATTTCTTACAACTACCACATGGTATTTTTTAATGATTTTAGCTATAGTCTAAGTTATAAAATGGTAAAAACTCCTTGCTTTTTGGCCATATTTGTACGAACCTTTTTCCATCCAACAGTATAATTATCAGAATACATTCTAAAGGATATTACAAGACTATCCTCGGGTGAAAACTCATTAAAATGGTTTGGGTCAAATCGCAGACACATGCCTTCCACAGTTCCAACAAACTCCCAATTTGTTCGACAATCATGCGACCCGAGGCGACATAAAAGCATATAGTAATCGGGCCGGGTGTCTTTAAAGAACTTTCGAACGTCAATTTCATCCAGCTCGTTGACGGTCGTTTCATTGACCTAAAAATATAGTCGTTTGTTTATTAGAGAAATAAAGTGTGAAATTTGGGACTACTCGATAATTATGGATAAACTAGAAGCTGTTTTTGATTTGTAGGGAATTGCACCTAACGGTCAAGTTGTCAGAGAACCTAAAATATACAGTACGCGTGGCATCCTTACCGTCAAGGTAGGACCGTTCGGTACAATTTTTCCTAAAGGGGCAACATTTATTATACCTTCGTTTCTGCTAGTTTTTTATGGCCATAGAAATAATCGAGTAAATCTTCATTAACCATTGGGTAAAGCGCTTCGATTTTACTTGACATATGCATTTGATTTGAGCAGACAATTAATATTGGAAATGGAACATTTAATTCTGCCGTAATAAAATCACGCCGGCTAACAATGGTATCGTGCTGTTGCCACCGATGAAAATTTTCGTCTACTGCCCGTAAAGTACACAATAATCCGGCTAGCCAAAATAGTCCATAAGTAAATCCATACAAGGTAAAACATTTTCTGGGTTTTCTGAAAAATTTTTCTTCAATTATTTTCTGCATGGGAGTGGATATACCGTCAAAAGATACATATATTTTTCAGTCTGGTCTGCAATAAGGTACAGTCGTTTTCGGTTCTTGAAAATAGCGTCCGAAAAAGGAGCATAGTCACCAAAAGGATTATTTGTCTATTAGAATGACCCCATTTTGGCCGAAAAAGCGTCCGAAAAAGGAGTAAGGACTTAAGTACCTTTAAGGTTCTGAAGACCCATGTCACATGGGCCATGTGCAAACTCTATTTGTAGGGGGTAGACGGTATACCGTATAGCGGGAAATGGGTTCGAATGAGAGGAACAAGATGATAATTATATAATCCGGGTTCAGGATAATTCGGAAACGCACAAGACGGATACGTTGGGCTTAGATGGAATATCGATTGGCGCCCAACTTGGGGCTCCTTTATATGAAAATCCCAATTGCGCTTCAATGCGCTCAATTCCTTTCGGCAAACCGTTTATCTGAGGATTTTAAAACTTATCATACCGGTATATCCCAATCTACATTGGCCATTTCGACAAATCCCTACGGAAAACGTCACTTATAGAACGAAATATCATTAGCGCGTTTTCGAAATTCCGACTTCGCGTCCCGCTGTTAGCAAGTAACTGATTTACTAGTCGGTAGCACGGATAACTCACCGCAATCAGTACAAAGGGCCGTTTTTTCTTGACAGGTTTTGCATAACTTATGCCGCATAAGTCATTTATTTGTAGACCTTGAAATGGCTTATTTTAAATTTTTCGGAAAATATCTAACAAAACCAACTGAGATACATGTAGCTAAGATATTTTCCGAAAAATATCGTCAAAAATAAGCAATAATTTTAATAAAATCAAAAATAAACCCTTTGAATGCTAAACTGTCACATAAATCATGGAATATCATGTAGGTCGTAAAATTAACATTTAAAAGTTCAATAAGCTATTTTGACAAAAATTTGTCCCAAATACAGTTGATGTGGTAACGAGTTGACACTTTCGTTTCCGATTTTTTCGCCAACAACTGTCAACTCGTTCCGTCACATTTGCCCAAAAAAACTACCAAAAAGTTTCACTTCGTTCCAAACTGTCAACTCGCTACCACGCCAACTGTTAACCCTATTAGGAGCGCTAATCCCATTACGGCCGCTTTTTTCGAGAACGGAAAACGACCGTAATGGGAGTAAGGAGTCCTTAAGGACTGTATGCCAAAAATTAAAATAACATAAAAATTCTAAGACTATGTCGGTTTGGCGTATTTTTTGCGGCTAAAAAACAGAATATAGCAGTCTCTTAAATAACCTTTTTAAAACCGTAGAAGTTTCGGTATCATCGGATTGTGAAAACCTGCGAAATCCCATAGATCTTATCATGCAACAACGTCCATTCGTTGTTATTCAAATGCTTAACTTAAGACCAAAGTACTATTTAATGCGACTGCCACTTTGCTTTTAAAATCCAATATCTGAATAGTGTATTGCTAAATTGCTATTATCCGTGACAAACTGTCAATATGATTATGTTAAAAAACATTTTAAAACTGTGCGCAAAACAGCATGACCAATTGGTTCATTGAAATGCATTTATTCACAATCGATTTATTCTAGTTTTGAATTTGAAACAAAAACTGGCTTCCAAATCCAAGTTGAAATCAAATCAAACTTATGAACCGTAAATTATTGGATTGTCACAAAAATAACTCTTATCTTTCGTAAAACTGGCCACAAAAATGTTTTCGTTCATACAAATGACTAAATATGCCTTATCGCGTACAATATATTATATATATTAATTTATTTATAAAATATTTATTATACAGTAGACATTATAACATAATGATTATGTCGACTATATTTTCGTATATGAATTCATTTTTCGACATACTCTAATAAGATACGGCTAGACATATCTCTAACACTAATCAAATTGAAACGTATGCAATTTTCTATCGGGTTTACAAATTTGAAAAGACAATTTGGCCGTGAATATTTATTAATATCAAAAAATACACACAGGATTCTAGTGACTGAAACCGTTGTCAACAAAACCTTGCCTGCCCTGTAATAAAAACAAATTGATTTCCATTTTGTTGTACTAATCAGGTTCTTGTTACTACTGGTCTGGGTTAAAAAATGTCACCAATAAATTTCGCTCGTATTTTTTTACGACTCGCCTCGAGCTCGGTGACAAACTGATTACCCACACCAGTAATATAAAAAATATTATACGAAATAACACGCAGTACCACTAGATAGTATGCACTAGATAGTCCACTCACTGCTTAGAGGGGGTCGTCATAAGAAAAGGCGGTTCAAAACAGCAAACCAACCCTTATTTGGTTATATCCTGTAAGATATTGACATTGATTGTACAACAAAAAGAGGAGGAAATAATTGAATTGTGAACATTTATTCCAGCTTGACAAATATAATTTAATTTAAAGTCATCAGTACGTGCGAAACACCCAAAAAACAAAATATATATTTATACAGTATCTTTATAATTGGAACACAAAGCATAGTTATTAAGTAAATTAATATATAAACTGAATGATAAATGTACAAGGGGGTTGGTTATAAGGTCAAGGTCAAAAAAACTGACTTGACCTTAAATGCATTTTTAAAAACTGACTTGACCTTATAGCCAACCACTTTTTTTAAAGGTTTTTTAATATTTTTTTAAGATGAAGACGGGGTCCAAAAATTACCACGAAAACCCAAACCCAACCCGAGCGTAATAAAAGTGGATCCAACCCAACACGAATGGACCCAACCCTGAAAAATTCGGGTCGATTTGAGTCAAAAAGTGACCTGACCTGACCAGACCGAAACTTATTGCAATTTCCAATTATTGTACCAAACGCCCTACCCATTATCTTAAAATTCAATTAACACGTTGTCAGCAAAATAGTTGTTAATACAAACTTTGCATAACTAGTTAGGTGGTTAAATGATTTTATATACACCACCTAAAAGGTTATATTAACAACTGTTTTCTTCAAAAATGATAGGTGAATTTTGTTAGGATATTGGGTAGAGCGGTTGGTAAGGTTATTGAAAATCGCGTTACAGAGTTATAAAAGCATNATAAGAAAAGGCGGTTCAAAACAGCAAACCAACCCTTATTTGGTTATATCCTGTAAGATATTGACATTGATTGTACAACAAAAAGAGGAGGAAATAATTGAATTGTGAACATTTATTCCAGCTTGACAAATATAATTTAATTTAAAGTCATCAGTACGTGCGAAACACCCAAAAAACAAAATATATATTTATACAGTATCTTTATAATTGGAACACAAAGCATAGTTATTAAGTAAATTAATATATAAACTGAATGATAAATGTACAAGGGGGTTGGTTATAAGGTCAAGGTCAAAAAAACTGACTTGACCTTAAATGCATTTTTAAAAACTGACTTGACCTTATAGCCAACCACTTTTTTAAAGGTTTTTTAATATTTTTTTTAAGATGAAGACGGGGTCCAAAAATTACCACGAAAACCCAAACCCAACCCAAATGGACCCAACCCGAGCGTAATAAAAGTGGATCCAACCCAACCCGAATGGACCCAAATTGGACCCTACTGGATTCAGGCAAAAATAAAGAGGACCCAACCCTGAAAAATTCGGGTCCATTTGAGTCAAAAAGTGACCTGACCTGACCGAAACTTATTGCAATTTCCAATTATCGTACCAAACGCCCTACCCATTATCTTAAAATTCAATTAACACATTGTCAGCAAAATAGTTGTTAATACAAACTTTGCATAACTTTGTAGTAGGTAGTTCTAACCACCTAGGTGGTGTAAATTTTATATACAACACCTAAAAGGTTATATTAACAACTGTTTTCTTCAAAAATGATACATGTAGGTGAATTTTGTTAGGATATTGGGTAGAGCGGTTGGTAAGGTTATTGAAAATCGCGTTACAGAGTTATAAAAGCATGGCCAAAATTTAAACTTTTCAAGATAAATATTAGTGAAACGTAAACATTGCATTACTGTGTATCAAAATTATAAAAATACTGTATATTCAACTAAAGGTGATAGTTTGCGGTAAAAATTAGACTACAAGTTTTTAGAAGCTGCTTATGAAATAATCCGAAAGAAGATTTTACGTCGCAGATGGCGGCGATATTATGTTTGTTCACCTTTGACTTGATGACTTATCTGCTTATACAAAGTTTCAGACTATTAAAAACATATGGTAAATGGGCGACCCAAGTGGATTCCATCGACTATTTAATATATGTGCCTTACAAATATACTAATAGAAATACAGATCGAAACTTGTATGCAAGAAAATTTAAGCCTAATGACTCATTAGTAATGAGTTTAGCATGAGTGTTTTGTAAGTTCATATACTAAATAGTCATAGGGTAACCAGGAAAATAATGGCTCGTATTTAATCGATTATCAAACAATTTTTATTAATAAACACGAATCTTAAAAATATATAGATTGAACAGGAAACGTAAAATAGTATAATTTATGTTTTAACACCTAAAAATATTAAAAATAAACAACAGAATATACCGTGTACTTTGTTCTCCTGGAAATAAATTGATTATTCATATGTTCCATGACCGCAAACAGTCGATAACGTAAATTTTTACATTATGCAAAGCCAACATTTAAGATTTTCCAAGGTCACTTTGTAAATCACAAAACTGAAACGGTACCTCAATATCCAAAGCATAACCTTTCAGAGACCCTAGAGACTAAAAAAGATTTTTGTTTTCCGCTCGCGCACATATGTTTCACTTTTTCGAGAATTTTTGTGAAACATAACGGCGCACCTGGTTGAAAATGAGCGAGATGGTCGGCTTCATTTTTGACAAAAACAAAAAAACCTGTTTTAAGGCGCCTAGGAGTTAAAATTCGGTGGTCCTTGATATGAAGTTCTTTCATCAGTGGATCGAGCTCTATACGGTATACCGTATACCCTAGTATGTCCATTTATGGGATTTGGGCACTTTTTTAATATGAAAAGAAAAGTTCCGAAAATAGTCTATATGTCATATATGAAGAAAAATATATTTTCAATAAGTTATTGGTGTTACATAATGTTACCGCAATTTTGGAGCGAAAATAACCATAAAATAAACAAAAAACAGAAAATAGTCAGGGCAGTAGAAAGAAAATATAGAAGTTTCTTTTATTCAGAATATATATTCCGATTAAAAGTACCCAATAATTTTTGATATGGTCTGATTAAACAGTTTGATAGATCTGGTGATGAAGTGATTGCGAAATTGCTAATTCGGACGATAGGCCAGATGGGTCTAGGGAAATAATTGTTATCCATATGAATCATATCGTATGATAAAAAAATATTTTTAATGAATTTTTTAACACAAAAATGTTCTAACGTAATTTTTTTAATTGTAAGCTACAATTTGTAACGGGAAATATAATCGAGGGAGGGTCTTTGCCCAAAAAAAAGGAAAGGAAGACATTATTTATGTTGAAAAACGGTTCTGGTTGGATGTACTAATTCGACAAATAACCTGATGTGGGCCTTCTGCGATTGGTGCCTAGTTTACGTAAATTTGGCGCTGACGGGCGGCGAAGATGAATACGAGCAATAATTTCTGAACCAGCAGAAATCGCTATGCTACTCGTGGTACCCTCCTGGGATACACTGAGCGAGTCATCGTGAAAGTCCTCTGTACTTTGACACGGAAATGATGAATTTCCTCCAAATTCCATTAACAAATTATCGACGTCTCGATTCTGAATTTTAGTTGTAACTAAGACGCCAAAACCGGAGCGTAATGGACGCAGTCATGACATTGACTAGTCAGTGCATTAAAACAATTTGTGGGACCCATAGGAACTGTAATACCGAGTTGTCAGCGTAAACAATACATCATGATTTAGAATATTCAAATATTGAAATCAAAAACAGATGGGCATCTCCACATCCCCCTGATTTTTTGAAAAAGTAAAAAAAACATGTTGCTTTTGTTCCGATAAATTGGACTTCAAGTTGAAGTCTCTCTTAAGAGTAAAAAATACGTGTTTTTTTATAGATTTTTTTGTTTACATGTTTACATATAACTTTAATTATATAAATATATTTTTCGAATAGTCACCTTTCTTCGCCGCTTACGACGCCGTAATCGTGCTTCAATTTGGCGAGTTCGAAGTCGAACGAGACCAGCTTCTTGTAGCCGGTGAAAGGAATCTGTTTCCTGGTACAAATCCGTATCCGAGCCGGATTTACCAAAGTGACCGATATAACCAAATGCTAAATTTCTATCGTAAATAAAAAAATAAAAATAAAAACTTGGCACTATAGGATTGTTTTGAAGAACGCGGTGAACCAAGCGGTCCTTATATCGTTTCCATTGAGCGGTCAAAAAGAAATATAGATGGAGAATTCAAAAATCAACTGAAAAAATACCTCACCTTATAACCAACTAAAATTTCCATTAAAACGTGATTTTAACCAAATAAATAACACAAAGAAATTTGTTAAAAGCAACGATTATAAGTCTAAGTTCAAAATCATATAATATAAATACCTAAATAACAGATTTATACTATAAAAGCGGGTCAAGCGCCTACACAATGAAAAAAAAAAGATTTATTGAGTGCATCTTAATTAATTTTTGCTTACAAAAATATGATCTATCGTTGTTCGAGCACGCTGATTGGCCGGACAGATTCAACAGCCACTTTTTTGATGAGCTCATCACTTTTTTGTGTAGGCGCTTGACCCGCTTTTATAGTATAAATCTGTTAGCTAACTGTCTGATGACCTGATAGAACAATTATTATAACATTTGTTATAATTACCTGGATCAAGCATTGATCGAAATTCAGTTTCCGACTGATATGATGCAGAAAATTCTGTCATCGAGCTAAGAGACGTATCACGTAATGGGTGGCAATTATCAAGAGACGTGGCAGATTCATTTGACGAGTCAAAATCCACATTTTCATTTGCTGCCTCAAAAAACAACTCGCTTTGATCTTCGGTACATTTTTTCTTCAAGGAATTGGACCTTAAAAAACTTTTTCTACCAAGTAACAATTGCGCTTAAATCTTAGTTTAATTTTAGTGCATGGTGTCAATTACGGTACCTAAGTTACCTAAACAGTTATCTTAAAAGTGCTCAAAAAGTATTTTAATAATAGGGTGGTCCTTAAGGACTTAAGTACAATAAATGGAAAGCGCGATCCTTTTAGGTCCAAAAAGTGGTAAGATAAATTATTTTTTATATGAATTCTAATTACAGTAGTTACTCTTTTTTGGGACGTTTTCGGTTCTTCCTAATAGAATGTCCCCATTTTCGCCAAAAAAGCGTCCCAAAAAGAAGTAAGAACTGTTTTTGTTTTATTCGAAAGTAATGATAAATTATATGTTAGAATTTAACAGAAACATTAAATTACTAATAGTAACATTATAAATAAAAAAACCCACCTAGGACGCATTTTGGAGTTCATCGATTTACAGCGCCTAATGTTGGCCTTTTCCCGCTCATGAATATCATGAACGAGTTTTTTGACTCGAAATTCAAAACCAAAATCAACCAAATCGGGATCTGAATCATATTCGGCCTGTGACATGTCGGGCGAGTCGGAAATAAGAAAATGCTCCCGATAACGCAATGCTTGGAGCATACCCTCGTAGACTATCAGCTGTTTCATGAAACCGTCGTTCGGATTTGCGATTGACCGCCGAGCTGTAATTTATAATTACGCGTTTTAAAACCGTACCTGGTTTGTCATTAAAATCCATAAATCAAACATTATTTAAAAATGACCATTTATGACTCCTGCCTCAATAAGG
>SCLG01000103.1:493781-517903 GCA_004367875.1 Oikopleura albicans
ATGATTTTCGACAAACATAAGGCCTTATAATGGGTAAATACTACCGATAACATACCTCTCACGAAATTCAAGGCCCGCTCAAGGGGCCAGTTTTTATATTTCATCAGGAAAGCAATGACGGTTGAGGCGGATCGCGAGATGCCCATTTTACAATGGACCAAAACAATCCCGCCCGATTCCCGCGCCGAAAGGATAAATTGGAAGGTTGAATCCCAGTGTGTCAATAAATCGGACGATTCCAGGTCATACAGCAATACGTTTTTGTACGTGTAAGACTCGGGAAAAAAGTTGTCAATTTCTTTGGTGACGTTTAAAACGTGGGTGATGCCATTGGCGTCCAACTCCTCCTTATTCGCCGAGTTCCACTCGGATCCAAGAAAAACAAAATCAATGATTTTTGATGCTGACTCCATTTCGCCAAGAACCGTCAGCATCTAAATTTCAAAAAGGCCTCGTTACTCTAGTTATGAAATTTTCTTTAGACGTTGTCTAACATCTTGCACAAATTTAAAAAAAAATAAAAAACATCTCACACAAATTAAAATTTGTTTTTCTATTTATTCGATATCGCTATAGCGACTGGTTCGAAAATTATTATGAAAAAAAAATGAGCGAGATGGTCGGCTTCCTTTTTCACAAAAAATTTGTGAGCTCTATACCCTAGTATGTGTATTTATTTGATTTCCCAGGCGGTTTTTGAAAATGGAAAGAAAAGTTCCGGGCACCCTAGTCATAAGGTCATCAAAAAATCATATTGCCCATCAAAATCCTAACCTCATTGTCAATGTATTTTCGATATTTATCCAAATTCATTCCCGGCATGGCTTGTTTTATGGCATCTTGGATTTGTTTTGATGTGGCCGTATCTAAATCCATTGCGCCCATTACCAGCTTGAGGTTAAATCTGATTGCATTTTTTGTCTCAACATCAATCATATCTCAAAGGCGGATTAATTAAATAGTCTTTTAACGCCTGATTTTGGTAATAGCTATGTAAAATTATACACGAGCGTTGGTTATCAGGACGAGGCCTAAAAAGTGACTTTATATGTTTTTAGATGTATTTAAGGTAAAGTCAGCTTGACTGACTTGGCCTCATAACCAGCCAAAAAACCGAAGTCAAGTTTTGAAAAAAATCAAAAATACATGATTTTATAGGAAGAAAATCCAAAAAACATGATTTCAGATTATTGCCGAGATCCAACTTATAACTTTATAAACGAGTTTTATGACAAATATTATTTTCGTGCAATTTTATTTATGATCCGGTTAGCTGTTCGTTCGCTTCCAGATTCGATAAAGAATCTATCGGGCCTTTTTGACCACAGATCCCCATCGTATTCCCACTCGTTTATTTCGAGGCGTGAAGAGTTGATCAACATATGATATTTTGTGTCAATATTAAAAAATACGGGATGACGCATATTATCCGATGAGCGGTTGATAAGCTTGTTCAAGGTCTGATAACAAGACCAGAGTCCTTGTATCGACAGTGGTTTGAAGTTTGCCTGGGCTTTTTATTGGTTTCATGATTTATTCATATGATTTATCTTCATCCAGAGAAAAGCTTTAAAAGACATGATTCTAAAGATTTTTTTCGAAAAAGCAAAAAAGACTTGACCTTATAACAGTCCACATGGCTGATCCTATAACCAACCCCCTTGTACTGCCAATTTAGGAACATGTTGAAGACATTTTACAAAAAAAAAATATACGGGTAAATTGTCCCTATTGAGATCAAACACTGTATACAACAATATCAAAAACCAATTCCTGAAGGGCGGTGCGGATCGGATAGAAAAAATAAGCCCCCATCGCCGTCCAAACTAATCCGGGATTCCCGAGAAAGAGTCAAAACTGCACCAATTGTCACATTATCATTTTCATTCGACTTAATTGTAATATCAACACCAAAGAGATAAAACCGGGAGCGAGAGTTAACACTTGTTGCCACAATAATCAGCCAACGATGATGGGTCGATCGGGACTCTAATCGAACTGCTAGACGAATTTCATCTATTGTCGAATTTTACAATTTTAAAATTTAGAATTACACGGATTTTTATTTGTGGGGTGCCTGAGACTGCTGATCGACTGAACCCGTCATATAAGGGGCTTGGGTATAATGTAACAAAAACTGACTTGACCTTATAATCATTTGAAAAGTTGGAGTGTCTCAAAAAATACATAACTTATAAATCTGTTGAAAATTACTTGAGATATTCTTCCAAAAAAGTGTTAACAAACATGATTTTGTATTTACAAGACATGATTTTGAAAATACCTTTAGGAAAAATACCTAGGTAGAATGTACCTTATAAGTTATAACTAACCACCTTGTAGCTTTCTCTAGATATCACCCCTACTGTACACTCCGGCACCGTAGCCTGTAAATAGATTACCGTAGTGACGGCTTTTTTTTTAAGAGGCCAACAATTTTGGTCAGAAATTTAACTATGATAGAGTCATCGGAATAAAATAATTTTTTTTGCATCTGATTGTTAAATATATGGCATGTGTCCTTAACGGAGCACTTTTTTGAGTTAGGCCTTNCCAATTGTCACATTATCATTTTCATTCGGCTTAATTGTAATATCAACACCAAAGAGATAAAATCGGGAGCGAGAGTTAACACTTGTTGCCACAATAATCAGCCAACGATGATGGGTCGATCGGGACTCTAATCGAACTGCTAGACGAATTTCATCTATTGTCGAATTTTACAATTTTAAAATTACACGGGTTTTTATTTTTGGGGTGCCTGAGCCTGCTGATCGACTGAACCCGTCATACGACGAACCCTTCATACAAAGGGCTTGGGTATAAACTATACCGTATAATGTGACAAAAACTGACTTGACCTTATAACCATTTGAAAAGTTCGAGTGTCTCAAAAAATAGATAATTTATAAATCCTTTGAAAATTACTTCAGTCAACTTAAAAAGTGTTAACAAACATGATTTTGTATTTAAAAGACATGATTTTCAAAATACCAAAGGAAAAATACCTAGGTAGAATTAGATCTATGTACAAAAAAGATCATATGATCTTATAAGACCTTATAAGTTATAACTAACCCCCTTGTAGCTTTCTCTAGATATCACCCCTACTGTACACTCCGGCACATGATTAACAGCTTCTGTCTAATTCAACTCTATCTATATAGATTCATGCATATATTCAAATAGCCCTATTTTGGTTAAATTTGAGATTTCGAAAAAACGACCTTTGGCATATAGTTGTTCCAGAAAAAGGTGGAACCGTTGTCGATGGGCGGCGTCTAATTTGCGTCGACTGTGCGTACACGGATACACGACGCCACCCCGCGCAAAACAAAGCGAATCCAATCGATCAACCATTGTAACAGATTTTTACAACTCCCATTCTAGAAAACGAACAGTACGCCATATTTTAGGGTAACGAAATTAACAGTCTAATTAGTCGAATCAAAGTTCAAATTCAACAAGATCATGCAGAGTTAACACTTTGCTTATGATACTATTGCTGAATAAAAAAAATATAAATCGATACATTATCGACGATACTACTAAAAAAACTCGAATGGAAGAAATTACAGTCCTTACACCCAATAGGCACATTAATTTTCGGATATAGCGTCTCGAATAGAGACTCCCTATTACAGTGAACTGTTTTGACGTTTGTTCAACATTTTTCGCAAAACTCATCCGTAATAGGTGTAAGGACTGTACAAAGCTCATTTTGAGCGGTCACAATAAGCTTTTATGCCAAATTATAATTTGTCACGAAAGCTACCTACCGCCATCTAGTAGCTCGAGTGAAGTTTTTCCCATATGCAGATTTTTCAGACCAAAAATTGCGAAGAGTGATATATTATGATTCGAGTCAAATGGACGTTAAACCGTTACGTACGATTAGGTTTCGTGAAGTAAATTTTCAATAATAAATAAAAGAGCACATTAAAATGCCGTGTTTAACTGGTTGAAGGGCCGTTTGCCAAGGAGGAAATCGCTTGATCAACTTCAGTACTGGACATATCAGCTAAAACAATCTTCTCTTCCCGACCATATGCATACCGACCAATTACGCGAGGCTTAATAAAAAACATTTTTAACCGAATAAAGGTATATGATCCAATTTCAAACGTGGCCATTTTTATCGCGTACAACCAATACTTTTTAAACTCTTACTAGACTGAACTTGATCAGAATTTGATTTCAATTACGGCAAAAAGATGGGACTAGTGAAATAAACGGGTTCCGTGGTCGTGGGATTTACCGGTTTTTTGCCGAAATCTAAAGATACAAATCAAATTTTGACCAGTCAGTTAAACCGGAACATCAAAGTTAATATCCCAGAACCTCATTTATTGGTCACCTTTTACAATTGAAATTGAATTCCTACCAATTTTATGAGATGATAATTAGGTTTTTAAGTTCCAACAACCACAAAATAAAAACAAAATAACGACATGATTTTATTCGGCAGCTAAAAAAGAAATTACACAAAATGTGCGAAAACTATTTACATACTTGAATTCCAGAGCATTCACGAATCAAAATTGGAAATTCTGGATTGGATTTTTTCATAGTAACATAATTGGATGTGATAAAATCGCGGACACCGGCGGATGCGGACGAAGTTTGGCACAAGTGGATTCGAAGCTCCTTCAAATGACGGCTCAAGTTGCGTGCAGCAGACATTTTATTAAAAAATATTCTGAAGAAAAGTAAAACATATTTTTTGGACAATGTTCAATCTAGATTTATAAAAAAAAAGAAAACAAAATGTGAAATTGACAAATAATTGTGTTTTATGGAAAACGCGCGACAAAGAGTAAAAGAGGCCAAAGAGCCCCTGATTTCATAGTTCCAGCATATAGTTTTTTTAAGGTATACGATAACACCTCAAAATCACCCCTGTAGATTTTTTTAAATTACAAAAAAGTCATACTATTTCAATTATGTATGTTGCAACTACACCACAGTAAGCCACATTGTAATCAATGTCTTATGATTTCACCCAAAAAAATGAAGACTATATATCTCATAGGATCCGGTCCCGTACAGTTAAGATATTTTTTTCGCTGAGCATACTGTATTTAATTATTGTGGGCTTATATGGCCTATTTATTTGAAAATTGTTTTGGCCATATTGTAGAGCTCAAAAAGTTAGTAAGAAAAAGTGTCAGAAAAAAATTCATAAAAAGTCTGAAGCGAACTCTAGAATTTTTCGACCGTCAATTTAATTTTGACCTTCGAAAAATTCTAGAGCCCTCTATAGACATTTTATGAATTTCATTTTACACTTTTTCTTACTACCTTTTTAGCTCTACAATATAGCCAAATTTTCAAATAAATAGGCCCAATATGCCCAAAATAATTAAATACAGTCAGCGAAAAAAGATCTGCACGGGACCGGGTCCTATCAGATATAGCTATAGAACATATGTTTAGAATTTTTTTATGAAAATACATGAATTTATGAACTTATATCTAGCCCAATTTAGTTTAGAAAACCTTAGTTTTAATGAACCACATCTTGAAAGGCATGTTGAGTAAACTTTTTACAAAAAAAAATTGTTGGAAAGCAGCCAAAACCTATTGCACCTGCTAACAATTTATCGTACTCCTTATTCAGTTTTGCACAATAAAGAATGAATGAATCGGCTCATTTATTTGAAATTATAAATGGTTGACAATTTGTCATTCATTCAGCTATATTTTAATGTGCAGTGCATTGTGCACTACTTTTTTATTTTCATAAAATGTCGCAAATTACGAGACACCTGACTGTATGTGATGAACAAAAAATCTGTACCTTAAAAACTTTAACAACCACTAAGTCAAAAACCTATAGTTCAAAATATTATCACGAAGATGAGAATTTTCCCATAATAAAGCGAATAAATTAATAGTAATTACTAATTACTAATTATTAAAAAATGAAATAAACAAGAGATGCATGAAAGTAATAATAATAAAAATACACCCTTACGCCGTTACATTTCATATATAAGTAACATATGCGCATATATACACCACCTGCCTGCTTAAAGTAACAGTTTTCCGCCTACGCACTACCTGCTAAAGTAACAGTTCCACTCAAAGTAACAGTTTTTTGTTCCATTTTTGAGTTTCCCCTAAGCAGGTAGGCGGAACTGTTAGTTTAAGCAGGTAATGCGAAGGCAGAAAAACTGACTGTTACTTTAAGCAAGTAGATGGTGTATGTAGTAGATTTATGCTTACGCCTTAGCCAAATAAAAATTGTTCGAACTTCCGAGCGGGAAGCGTAGAATTTGTGTCCAAAAAGCCCGTGTGTAGCAGATATACACTAGAGCCTACTCGTGATAAATTGTTGCCATTTTTGAGACCTCCTTTGCAGACCACCCTCGGAACCCGGATAATGTGTTTTCTGGGTAATCCGCCGACAGTTTTTGTTACATGCATTTTTAAAAACTGAGCTTATAATCGCCCCCGTAGAATATTTATATACAAACTGTCGGCGGATTCCAAAGCACATCCGGATTCCGACGGTACTATTATTTGATATACAGCAAATAAAATTTATCGGTAAGTAAGGTTTTGTAGAATAAGTCGGAAACTATTTATCACGAACAATTGGTATTTGGTCCTTATTTGACAACAACATATATTTATAAAATAAATATATTGGTTTTAATCGTAAAGCGATCAGTGAAGAATCCGAGAAAATGTTTTACAACTGAAAAAAAATGTAACAAATAGTCCTAAAGACTACGTTTTTTTACAGAAAGAATGGGCTTGGCAGATCGAAGGCTAGTCTCATCGACGATGAGTCATCGTGCTTGCCAATTCGTACTAGTTACGGAATTTAGCACTTGTAAATAGTGCACCATTTCAGGCGTTGCGCAATTTTCACAGAAAAACGCAATTATATACATATAATATGTGAAAATATATGTTAAAGAAAGGTTCCTTCCCGAGAAAAGTAATTTGGGCGACGAATAAAGTTACCAAATGAAATGTCGTTTATTCAAGACATATACTGAATTTGGTGAAAACGGGTTTTTAGGATGACTTGATAAAATTATATTTTATTTTTGTTCTCTACAGGCGTTGTTGGTTTTAGGGCCATGGTCTAAACGACCTGAAATGCATTACAAAATAATCGACTTGACCTCATAAGCAACAAAAAATTGTTTTGTTGCCTTGAAATTTATTTAAGAGACATGATTTTAAAGTTTAATATAAGATTTATGTTGAAAAAATGATTGGACCTTATAGCCAAAATGGCTGACCTTACAACTAACAACGGATGTACCAATTTACTTTTCTCCAAAAAGATCCAACTAAGTTAAAAAATACCAGGAAAGCTGAATTGTTTTGTACAGGAGTATCGCCGAAATAACAAAAAAGGTCTTTATTAGAGCGTACCTTGGTATCGGTTTTTGTGAGAGCGACCAATTAAGATACAACCGATAAGACTTGCGGCTCAATAACTTTCTTCGGATTTGTTACCCTGTAATAAAACCGGCGATGTAAAAAATAACTTGGAAGCTAAAAGCTTGAATAGGTAAAATTATTAGCTGTACAAAACCAATAGACATCATTTGACTTTAGTTATTTTTTATCCAGTAAAAGTTTTGAGGCACACTCTTATTCTTAAAATATCGATCCTACATGAAATTCATGTCATGAATTACAGTCCGTGTCCAATTAACGACTATTTGCATTTTTAAAATAAAAACACTGATTTTTTTATCATCTAAGCCATTAACTGATGTTCATAAAAACCGCATTATTTGTGCGTTCTTCAATTTTAATCGAGACGGTTGAACTCACGAGTATTTCTTAAGAGATAAAATTGGAGCCATAAAAAAAATGGAAGAAAACTGTTAAAAATTAGCAGTGGCGAACAACGGTTAATGGGTTATATAAAAAATCTAACTACCGTTAAATTAGTCACGGATTGTAACAATAATAATTGAGTAAGTTTTTGAGGCCAATTTCAAAGCGTTTAGGCAATTTGCTGTGGTTTCGTTTTCGGTAGCTGATTGATGTCAACAGCAACATGCTGCGAATCCAGCTCTTTTCGATTTACGGCTCGAAATTCGAGCCATGATTTATAGATTATAGCTCTGCGGCAGAGGCGTGCAGGTTTGCCCCTGTTGCCAGCGATAGAACTGTAGATTTGAGATGCCGTACATATGAATAAGCGCGGCCACAACCACAAAAATATGAAAAATCTGGTGGGATTGAAAAACGAGATCAAAACGACCAGGCCAGACACACTCCGGAAAGCGCGTCGCGTAAAATCCTGCGCCGAATATATACAACAATGCCATTATGATCAGCCAGTGGATTTGACCCTCGCCGAATGAAACTAAAAAAAAATCATGGTAGGAATCGATCAATTTAGGGAATGTTTTTTTCTACATACCATAAAAGGCAAGTGATTATTGCCGGTCATTCAACTTGAAATTCAAAAATCGGGCTACGTGTTACGATGCCCAATATATCAATTTATGAAACATAAAAAAGTTGAGATCCATACTTAAAACCAGGTGAGAAGATTGATTTTTTTCATTTATAATCTTCAGCTGTAAATACACCTTTTAATCAAAAAATGCTCGTAGTAAGTTATAACCTTAAATAAATTTTTTAAAGAACTTATAACGTTATAACCAACTCAAATAATTTTAGACTTTGGCATTATTAATGGCCCATTAATAAATTAAGGCAATTTCTTGTTGAAATTTTTACTGAACATATTTCTAAAAAATTTTTCTCCGAAACCTGGACACAAGGTTTTCTAATTCTTCTAAAGGACATTTTTTTAAATAATGGACAGATTAAAATAATAGGTCTTACCTTTTGTTCCATTTTTAATAATCGTATGCAGCATCGGAATGACGCCTGAAAGGCCCAATGATAAAAATACGCCCGCCCTCATTGTGCGGTATTCTGGCTTGGCAAATCTCTCCCACTGACTGAGAACAATGGCCGTTACGCCAAGGACAGATATTGTAACTGTTAAGGCTCAACACCAAAATAAATCAAATCAGTTAACACCTGAACATGGCAAAAAGTTCCCTGAACAATATGGAAGATTGTCTATTTCATAAATCTACATGTATTAATTTATGTTAGAAATGTTAATTTAAATATAAGTATAATAAATATATTTTCGTCTTAGTTTGGGTTCTAAAATTCATTACATTGTTATTTTCTACTGTACATAATTATTTGAGGATTTAGATTTTTTTTTTCTTATATCAATGTTGAGCCGTTCATCCATATAAACAATTTTTGATTGAGTTTCACAATAAAACGTATAATACACCCATGGCACAAAACTGCCCATCGTCAACAGCGCAATGCCACTGTAGTCAAGTTTTCCAAAAATATGAAGGATTTTCGAAGAGTGACAACCTAAAACCCGTATTATAATCAGTATTTTAATACAGGGGTGGTTATAAGATGAAGGTNATGACGCCTGAAAGGCCCAATGATAAAAATACGCCCGCCCTCATTGTGCGGTATTCTGGCTTGGCAAATCTCTCCCACTGACTGAGAACAATGGCCGTTACGCCAAGGACAGATATTGTAACTTTTAAGGCTCAACACCAAAATAAATCAAATCAGTTAAAACTCCTGAACAGGACAAAAAGTTCCCTGAACAATATGGAAGACTGCCTATTTCATAAATCTACATGTATTAATTTAAATATAAGTATAATAAATATATTTTCGCCTTAGTTTGGGTTCTAAAATTCATTACATTGTTATTTTCTACTGTACATATGTAATTATAATTATTTGAGGATTTAGATTTATGTTAGAAATATAATAAATATATTTTCGCCTTAGTTTGGGTTCTAAAATTCATTACATTGATATTTTCTACTGTACATATATAATTATAATTATTTGAGGATTTAGATTTTTTTTCTTATATCAATGTTGAGCCGTCCATCCATATAAACAATTTTTGATTGAGTTTCACAATAAAACGTATAATACACCCATGGCACAAAACTGCCCATCGTCAACAGCGCAATGCCACTGTAGTCAAGTTTTCCAAAAATATGAAGGATTTTCGAAGAGTGACAACCTAAAATACGTATTATAATCTGTATTTTAATACAGGGGTGGTTATAAAATGAAAGTCTAAAAAATTGGATTTAAAAAAAACTGACATGACCTTATAACTTATATAAGTTATAAGCATTTTTTTTTTTCGTTGTCGATTCAAAAAGATATGAATCATATCTTATGAGTTTTTTAGAACAACTATGACGAGCGTGGGGGAGGTCTTTGCCCAAAAAAGCTTATAGAGACATGATTAAAAAAAATTCCCAAAAAGCTTCTCAAAAAAACTGACAAAAAATATTTTTTCGTTTATAACAAATTTACGATTTATGACAGGATTTCATATGAAACTATAGTGTTCTTAGGCACTGGATTGTGAAAAAGACAAACAAATAAAAAAACATACCAAGTGTATGGAACAGCGTCGAGAAAAATAAGCATAGAATTGCCGATATAAAGAATAATGCAAAGACACATTTTTCCTCAAATGGCGCAACAAAACGCATGTTCGGCAGCAGCAGATAATAACACGTCAACCCGATGAAAATTAAACCCCCAATAAGATGCGTCCATATGTTACCAGTCTCAGTATGCCATCGGAAGATTGAAGAAAAGCAGTAACCAAAGCTAGGCACAGATGGCCTGTTTGCGGTTTTACAAAATAGATTAAAATTAATTGCGTTTTTTTAATTTATTTGAAAAAAAATGATGAAGGAGTTTTTGGCCTGGAAGCATGCCAAACTACAAACATCAGATCTGATCATCACAGACAATTTATAACATATAAAGCTTGAGTATAAATCCTTCAAATCGTAATTGCATTTTTTAACTCTGAAATTTAAAGTCCAAAAAAGCGTGAAAAGACATGATTTTAAAGATTTTTTCCCAAAAACATGCTTCTAAAAAAAACTGACTTGACCTTCTTGTAAAAAAACTTACTTGACCTTACAACGGTCACACCTTATGACCTTAAAACCAGACCCCCGGTACGCAATTATCTTAAACAAATTCAATTATCATATTACTTTTTTTTTAGCATTTTTTAGTGTTAAGCTAACTGGTGAGGTGTTGTATATAAAGAGTTTAAAATCAGATAAACATGTTTTAGATTTATTTAACTCCAAAATTATGCGATACTAATTTACATTAGTCGCCCCTGAATTGTAAATTATTAAATATGCACCTTCGTTAAAAACAAGCGGATAAAATTAAGATGACCAAAAAGGCGATTATCAAATTAGAACGAAGAAAATATAAGTGATATATATATAAGCTTATATAGCTAGCTTTGTCGGGCATTAAATAATTAATTGCTTTTAATTATTTTTTTTTCATTTTTAGTTGATAAACCGATCACTATGCCAATTAACAAGAAAATCATTGTCTTGAAGCCATTCGGGCAGTTTGGTGTGTGGAACTAAATGCCATCTACCGTCCCAAATCCGAGTAGCGACATCATATGGTGATGTTCCATGGATGGAAGATGCGGCAACTTCAGATTCACTACCGCTTGATTTGCGAAGGCGATGCCTAAAATTTGACATGTTCAGATGCTTAGGAAAGGGACGCAATAAAACCATTTTTCGATAAATACAGATATCTACATATGTGAGAGATTCGAAATACAAATGGGCTACCGGGTAGATATCGAAAATAGTACATAGAATCCGCGGTGGTCTCGTTTATTGGACCAGTTAAGCCATGAAAAAGGCCAGATAACCGCTCAGTGTTTAACATATGAGTGTTCCTGGACTTTTTTGAACAAACGGATTGACAAAAGGATGACGGGAAAATTCTGTAGAAATTACTAGCCTGTCCTAATTGTTTTAATAATTGTTTTAATAATGTTAAAAGTTAGTTATATAACATACGGTATTTTACATACCAATGATACTTATCATTTGTAGTCCGATACGATTTGTAACATTAAGTGCCGTGAGCACGGTAGCTGTTTACGTACCTTGTTGAGTTATTAGGCTGAAAGGAAAGTGAGGAATTTGGTTCTTCTTTGAGCTCATCGTCGACCCCTTCATTAACGTGAGATGTCGACGGATCATTATCTACGGCGCACCAGATAGGTAAAAATTGATCCGTCTCATCCGCCATCAGGCTCTGATAAACAGAGACTTCTAAAAAATAATCCACTTTTAAGTCTTATCTTGACACATCAGAAATATCTCATGCGTAAGAGTAGGTGACAAAATGTATAGAAAAATTCCCTGGGTCTGAGACAACATAGGTCGCTTTTACCCCGGATGTCCGATAACCGCTCTAGAATGGCTTGCAAGTTTGGAGTAACCTAAAAAAGCGATCATATGACTACATGACTTGACCTTAGTTGACTTGACCTTAGTGCAAGAAAAAAATGACTTGACCTTAGTGCAATAAAGATGACTTGACCTTATAACGGTCACACCTTGTGACCTTATAAACAGACCCCCCCCCCCGTATAATTTATTTTTTTGCAACAGATAGAAAAATTTTAGAGCATTTATAGCGCCCAAAAAAAGTCTGACCTCCAACTGGAAATACCGAAAAATTTTTCTATTGGTTACAAAAAAATATTTTCAAATGAAATTTCAATTTTGTCACCTACCAATTTCCGAACGACCTATGTTCATTAACTAACATATTTTTGGGCATATTTTTTCACTTTTTAGTGCACAAATTCGACTAATATCCTTTTGCCCACTATTTAATACAGAGTACACGCAGTTCATATATACGTTAGGGTGATGTTGAAAGTGATTTTTCGGCCTTTTTTTGTTGGAGGAGAATTTTGATCTACTTTTGAATTTCCTCGTCAACTTCGACCGGATTTTGAACATTGTGTAATTAATTGTTAGATACCGATTCATTGTGAGGAAAGACAGCAATTGGAAGATAATTATCTTATATCATTTGCATAAAACAAACTTATTATAATTCGGGTATGCGTTCAAGTCAACGCCCCTTTAAAGGATCAACCCTGCTAACCATAAGGACAATTTTGTATACTCGTAAAAACAACTAAGGGTAGAAAACAGCTGCGACAAATACGTCTAAGTTAACAACATACACGTACGACCAACCAATAGTTAACCTAACCTATATATCATTAACAGAAAAATTATCTATAGATATCATAAACTCTCAAAAATGATATTAAGAATCTCAGACGGTTAGGGGTGACCCTTTAACGTAGACGCCGACCGATTTCCAAAATAAACCGGTATCCCACTATATATAATTATATGAAGACTACTGGGACTTTTTTCAATATTACTTTTCTATAGCTGAAAGATAAAGGCAGTATGAACACAACGCGAAATTATCTAATAAAAATCGGTTCACTAAAAGCAATATGCGATATATAATTTGGCCAGTAAATTTGTACTCTAGTCAAAAAAAAATAAATGAGCCTAAACAGACTGCCATCACACAACGATGGCAAAAAATAATTGTATCTAAAATTCTAAAAAAAAATCGACGATATATGTTTTTTTGTTTTGATATCTTCTAGCGGGAACGCGAACGGCGATTTCCATACGAAGGTGAGCGCCGGCGTCGACCATAGGAAGGCGATCGTCGCCTAAAATAAATTAACTTTATAAGGATCGCATTCAAAGTTTGGATTTCATTCATTTTTTATTCTGTTCCTAGTTAAGCGCACATTAACAGTAAATATATGCTTAACTAGGGACAGAATCAAAAATGAATGAAAGCATATAATATACTTCATATTCAGAATCCAAATTTTAGATCATACAAAATTTCATTTCATACAATTTGAAAATAACATTTTTTTATCTAAGGAACTAAGTTCTCGGGATTTGGTTTATTGATTTTTGAGTCGCCAAAAAAACATCAATTTATCCGTCTGATTAATTTATATAATGAGTGAAATTGTGGAATCAGTCTTGTTATCCTTCCGACTTCAAACCGGAAGCACCGGAAGTAACCGGTGAATTATTTATAGAGTGCAAGATAATGATGTTAAGCACGGCAAATTTATCAATTTAACCTCGCCCTGTTTATGTTTTATACATTTCCTAAAAAGGAAATAAATTATTTCAAATAATACAAACATTCTATTGAAAAAATTGGCTTGACAACGGACAATATGCCAGATCTTATAACTAACCCCGCGGCATGCCGTTATATGTGAATCCCGATATTTTGTAAAAATTTAAAATATATATTTCGAAGAACTAAAGATCTAAAACAAACAAGAGATAAAAAAATATTTTAAGGGCTTTTTGACCATTGATTTGACCTTTGTTGATCAATTTAATTTTTTGGTTTATTTCATGTCCCGACATTGATTGCAACATAAATCACAACCCAAATCTACAACACAATTTACAATTCGAAATTAATTTGTGGCACCAATATTAAACCTCGTCAATGTTTATTTTCATTTTTAAGTCTTGGTGGTTAATACGAAAAAACAAAAAGTAAAAATAAAAGAGATCGGATTTGAATACAAGCGCCATGGTAGATCATATGGAACACTACCGTAAGTAGAGAAATCTGTTGAATAAATACGAATACGTACCAAAAATATAAAATATTGGTTTTTAATTTAATTAAAAATTTTAAATTTTTGGTGCCCGTAATAACAAAATAAGTAACCAAAAACGGTCATGAATTTTACCGGAAAAAAAACTTGGCCATCATAGGAAAAAAACTCACTTGACCTTATATGGTCAAAATAGCATAACTTGTAATTATATTCAACAAATGTTAAATTTTCTATAATTGACATCGTTTTTTGCTCCTACTTAATTTAACCCATAAACTGGTTAACATATTTGATATAGATCCAAACATTTATTCTTAGGGAATGGCCATAGTATGCATAAACCAATCTTCAATGCTATTGGCGGTACACTTATCGGTCTAGTTGTATTAGGCCTAATAATTCTTATGGTATGGTATTTGAAAGAAAAAGAAAATCAACGGAAACTGAAAGAGGTTCGTGATCAGTTTTGTTGTAGAATAATCTATTTTTGAAATTTAGATTTCAGAAATCAGAATATATCTCTAAATTTAATGACTAAATAAAAACAAATTATGAGTGTAGTCAATTTGCTGCGGATTTTTATTTTTTTGTTGTCCGTTAAAAAATTCTGGAGCCCGCTACAGACATTTTTAGAATTTGATTTCTAATCATTTTCTTAGTAACTTTGTAAGCTCTAGAATATGGCCAAAACAGTTTTTTGAAAGCTGACTCGAAATGTCGAGATCGGTTTGTTGGGTTTCTGAAAATCCGCAGCAAACGGAGCATCCCCCAAATTATGCGTCAGCCCCAACGAGTTACCAGGTTTCTACCGCTTACATGTAAACAGTACAACAATGTTAAATTTCGTTAATAATACGATTTTCAAGTATCACGTTGTTCAACGCTTAAACACTTATTCTCTGCGATGTAAAATATGAGGGTAATGTCAGAAAGTTAAAATAATCAAGGTCGGATAATTTTAGATTTTGTTTTATTGGATAGTTTTCTACCTGATCATAGAGATTTTATAAAACTGATACAGTAAAACTGATTAGTTTTAAAAATTTTCGTTTTTCAAAGAAACTTTGACAAATTCAGTTGTCTGGAGTCCAGACTCTGGACAACCCTAATAAAACATTTGATTTTTGACATATCGAGTTTGGTAAGGTCGCTTTTTTTTTTAACCCGTCTCAAGAATTACTTTTTTTGAAACGAACATTGCGGGAAAACGAAGATAGGTATTGACAAACGGTTTTTTGCATGGAATCAGAAAATCATGGGGCTAACTTTTTTGAAAAATTTTCGGACCGGAACCAAAACCGGAAGTACCGGTAATTACCGGTTAAAATACAAAAATGGTCATATCTCGAAAAAAAATCGGTGAAATTTTTTTAAACTCGCCTAATAGATGCCAAATTTCCTTGCGGTTATTTTGGTATGGATGAAAACCCAATCCTATAGGTTTAAGGGGGTCATATAACCCATATAAGGGGTCAAATTCCTTTCGAACAAAGGGTCTACCGTCCCCGTAGGACGATTTTGTAATTTGACCCTTATTTGGCCCAAAAAGGGGTCAAATTTCAAATTTTAAATTTTGCGACTTCACTTTCGGAATGAGTGATAAAATTCCGTTCGAATAAGGGGTCTACCGACCCCGTACGATTAATTTGTAATTTGACCCCTTATATGGGTTATATGACCCCCTTAAACCTATAGGATTGGGTTTTCACCCATACCAAAATAACCGCAAGGAAATTTGGCATCTATTAGGCGNAGTCGTTTTAAAGATACGATTTGAAGGAGATTTCTATGGATAAAAAACTCGTGAATATTTCCCTTAAAAAACTGACTTGAGCTCATATTAGCTATAGCGGCACACCTGTCAGACCTTATCACTTCCCGATACTAATTTATATATTTATATTTAGACTGAGAATAAACTGAAAAAACAAAAATACACGATGGCAGATCTGGTCGACGATTTAAAAGCTGCTTCTTATAAAACGTCAAACTATAACCCAACGAGGTTAGAAGTAAAAGCTTAAAATTCCAGTTGTATAGTTCAAATAACAATAAGACCAATAAACTTACCGCCTATCTCTATCATCGTCTCGACTTGAACTTCTTCGTCGACCTTTATAAACACCAGGAGTCGGACTATGGGCGCGACGTGTTAAAGAATAATCGACCCGCAAACTGAAACACAGGGGTTAAGGGCTTGAACAGAAAGTTCTTGTCTGTTGTACATCTTATTATCGGGTTTTAAATGTGTTGGAGCCTGACTATAACAGCGCACATTATCATACTTATAGTTAGGCTTCAACAAATTTAGCGGAAAATTTGTTTAAAAAAATATATTTTATCACAGAACTATTGCGGGCACCCTCCTTATAACCTTACTACAATTAAAGTTTAAAAAAAACTTACGCTCGTCCGTCGAGATCTTTTCCATGACATTCATCTTTGGCATCGTCAGCATCACGCTGATCTTCATATGTGATAAATGCAAAACCACATTGGGCACCTCGTTTTCGATCACAAACAATTTTTACACGCTTAAATTATTATTTTATTTGTTTGCCTGAAATGCATTTCCAAAACAAAGATTACCTTATTAACCACTAAACTAGACCCCGGTTTTCTTTGCAAGACATTCTTTGGAAATTCATTTTTTATAGCATATATAATCCACCAACGCGGTGTCCCGTATTTTAACTAATTCAAAAAGTCTCCCAAATATATATATAAATATAGTTACCTCCAACCGGCCGTAGCGTTCAAACAGTCTGTACAAGTCGTCATCATGAGCTCGATTTGAGACATTAAAAACCGCCAATGTTCGACTCTTTGGTGCTTCTCCACGACCATGCGATCTTTAAATATAAGTTAAAATTTTGGTTTCTTATCATAAATCTAAGTGTCCTATTCAATACCATGCCTGACAAGTTACGATATTGACATAAACCATTTCCTCACGTCAAATGCCCGAGGTATCGACGTGGGTATAAGGCCATAATACCGTGTTGAAATATTTAATTTCTTTCTATGAAATTGAGATAACCGCCAAAAATATGTCTTCAAATATTATCAAGATAGTATTTTAGAAATTTTCCCCAAAAAAACATGATTTTTTCTCAGTTTGTTAAAATCCTAATAGACCTTATGAACTTCTTTGAAAAAAGGCTGTGAGACATTTTAACGGCCAAAATCTACGACCTAGTATCTACGTAAATGTATTTGCAAACCTTGAGCGTGAGCGACGATCGCGTTTGCCGCGTGAATCGGAGCGTGATCGCCGCCGGGATCGTTGATTTCGATCATGAGAGCGTGATCGAGAGCGTCGTCGGTGGCGTGGCGATGGTGAACGGCTCTCCGAACGACCCATTAAAAATGACCTCTTGACGTGCCTTCCCTTAAAAGATGTCAAGTGTTGAATTTCCTTCCCCGATTCTTAGTCGTATACAGTAGACGAGTTGAAAAGTGTTCCGTTTCTTATTTCCCGCATGGTATTTCCCGAAACGTGTTTTCAATAGAAGGGGAACACCTTAAAACAGTAATCTACCATTAGTGTGTACTTTCTCCAATAAATTTCAGTGAATGCATTTAATTATTTGCTGTACACCAAGTCCGATTTATAGGCTACAGAGGGATTGGTTATAAGGTCAAGGTATAAAAACTGACTTGATCTTAATGCACTTAGAAAAAACTGACTTAACATTATATCCAACCTGATTTTTTTTTCCACAATAAGACCTTAGTGCTGGAAAAAAGACATGATTTTATAGAAAAAAAAGTGTAAAAAGACATGATTTCTATAGAATAAAATGTGTCAGCGGTAGGGAGGTCTTCATCCAAAGAAATGATTTTAAAGATTTTTTTCCCAAAAAGCATGCTACCCAAAAAAACTGACTAGACCTAGAGTACCCGCAACTCTCGAGTTAAGGGATACTATAAAAAATATAAAAAAAACCGTGTATGCAAAAGGGATTAAATGGTACGGAATGGCTGGTTTTCCGCTCAGCTTCGATTACTTAGTACGGTCATTCTACACAGAAAATTATGTCTCGCACTTATTCCAGAAATTACCGCTGAAGGGCCTTAGAAGTTCTAAATCAGAACCAAATGGACTTGGTGTACCCATAATGCAGTTAAAATTAGAAACGCGAGCACTACTTGCGCAATAATTCTCACAAAATCTGTAAGGTGTGATTATAGGCCAGTAGTGAACCTTACTGCACTCTTCCAGTGGACTTTAATACTTTTTAAGGCGGCCTAATTTTTATGGACTACGTAATACCTTTTTTCAAGTGGTCTCATATTTTAATATTATAATTCCGATATACAATGTATTAAAAGTTCGGCAATTTCATCTAATCTCATGTGGTTTTAAATCATATTGAGGTGTCCGTGAATATGAGAACCCTGTTCCTCTTAATGTGCAATAATTTCGGGATAACGTAAGTATTTTTTTCTAAATGGATCATGTGATCCAACGCGCTATCTCTCATATATTTTTGCTTTATTTGACCTTTGAACACGTAGTCCTAATAATTCCCATAACACATAACTCGGGCGTTTGTGTCGAACTCTATAAAAAATCTAGTTAAATCTAATTTATATATAATACAGGCGTTGTTGTAGATCTGGTCAAGATCTGAAATTGACCTTTTTGCATTTTCAAAAACATACAGGACCAAAACATTTCTTGACCTTAGTGTAACTAAAACACACAACTTATGAAAAATGTGCCAGTGAGGCTCCAAGAAAAATAAACATGATTTATGTAAAAAAAAACTGAGTTTTGGTCCAAAACTGGCTGAACTTATAGCGGTCAAAATGGCTGACATTTAAATCAACAAGGCCTGTAATATTCTCAGTATTTCCGATGTAAATTTGCTTACTCTACGGACACCTATGTTGATGTGCTGTACCATATCATTTAATAAAATGAAAGCAGTGGACTAAAACGCGTATCACGTACTAATTCGATCCTACTTCCGAATCATGTGTTGACGGGTTAACAGTTATAAAAAGCGGTATACATCCGTATGGGGACTTTCTCGCTCTGAGGCTTAAGAAGCAATTAAAGAGCAATTTTCCTATGATTTGTTACGCTATTATGACGCCACACACAAAGTCAGAGCGTCCCATACGGTAGAGAATCCTCTGAATTTGACGCCTCTTAATTATTTGTGATATGTACTTTTCATAATTGTAATTAATATATTTATACAAAACAAATAATCGCATTATCTTTTATTATTGGAGTAAAACTCGAGTAAATGAACTGGTAGAAAAGATGACAGAAGATGATGAATACGAGTTTTTTTTTTCAAAAAGAACAATTTTATGACAACTTTTTGTCACATTTCCAAAGATGAAGTCTACTAAATGATTTGTGCAATAAACTACAATTGAAATGGATCACAGAAGTGATAGTGACAACACTTGAAGAGTTGTATGTATACATATAATATCCAAAATTGGCCTCATAACTCGTTTAAAATAGTATTAATGCATCGACTAAAATGTTGGGTTTAAATACAATATTACGGGGCGATGGTTTTATCGGGAACACCATTTTTTCCAATAAGTGATATCGGCGATATCATATCGCGTTTCTTACAGCAAAAAACTATTTATCAGAGGCTGTAACTTTAATAAAACCACCTCCCCTGTACAAAAAAAATATATTTACAAAGGGCAGTTTTCGTTTTTTTTTGTATGATATAATAGATGCTATTATTCGATTACTCATTTATAAATCGAAAAAATAAGATCTAATACTTATCAAATAGAGGTTGACTGGGCGAAAAATATATCTAGGCTTTATATATATATTACAGGGGGGTATGGTTATAAGGTCAAGCCCGAAAAAAATGACTTGACCTTAATGCACTTCAAAAAAAATGACTTGACCTTAATGCCATTTAAAAATTTTTTTCCTAATATTTGATTTTCGCGAAAAAATTATGGTCTTCACTTTACAAAATGTTAAAAAAAGACACTATTTTATAGAAAAAAAGTGTAAAAAGACATGATTTCTATAGAAAAAAAATGTGCGAGCGNGGGGGGAGGTCTTCATCCAAAAAAAGCGTAAAAAGACATGATTTAAAAGATTTTTTCCCAAAACACATACTTCAAAAAAAATTGACTTGACCTTAGTGCTCGTAAAAAATGACTTGACCTTAGTGCAAAAAAGATGACTTGACCTTATAGCGGTCACTTTTTGTGACCTTATAACCATACCCCCCTGTACATTGCTTACCTAAACCGTTACAGTTTTTTAAACGTCTTAACATATACATTTTAGCAAATATGCAAATTTTAAAATAGAGTTTAATCATTAAAATTATAAAAAAATATTTCGCGCAGTTTAACTGTAACGATTTAGGTGGTGAAAAAAAATTGACAATCACGTCTTTTTACACATTGAACAAACTGTATTCGTTAACTCAAGACCGCATGTGTACTGTAGTATATTATCGAAAGTATGTATAAATGAACAGCGCTTTCAAAAAAAAAAATCGTGAATAATTTTTGAACAAAAATTATTCAATCAATAAAGGTATTTTTTTACAAGGGAACCGGAAAATTAAAAAAAATCCATATTTCAAAATTAATTTAAAGTCTATCAGGCAAGCGTGAACATTGTGCGGTTTTGGGTTAAGATTTGGGTACTACTTCAAGAGCATATCTAAATTATATGCAATTAAAATTTTGATAGCCGTTTGAACAAACGAGAGGTTACTCAGTTATTTCAAAAATATACACTTCGGAACGAGTCACTGAAATGCATATCAAATTTCCATTATCAAGGACACGTAAATCAGCCGGGCGGGTTACCGACGAACCATTTAACCCTTGAACATCCACCTGGCACATTGGCCGGCCATCTTTAAAGAACGTCAACAGAGACTTGACGCTTTTTGAGCTAGCCAGAATGAAATTCCCGTCATTATCAAAGGCGATGCCAGCTGCTTGGAATATTTGACCCTGAAATTTTATAAATTAGACGATTAAAATTTAAATAATTTTCTTCATGTTCCTATTCTGAGCCCGGAAATGTCTTCAGAGCCTCTTTGATTTTATTAATTTTGGTCAAGACTTATTCCAAATTGGAATTTCCAATGACTCATTCGAAAACACCATAGACTACACAGGGTGCGTTGTTAACATGCAGCCTAAAAATTTCAAAACCTGCCTGTGTAACAGTTCAATGCGTAGTCGTTAAATAATGCTATTGCTGGAAAATTTTTGGGCCAAAACCTGCCTGTTAACGGCGTATCCTGTGTATGATAGTTTGAATACTAAACTTGATAAACCCCCTATATATAGTATTTTCCCTTATTCATATAAGTATTTTTATACGCGTACCTTTTTCAGATCATACATCGGGACACCAGTGAACTGCGTGATTGTGCCACCGACTTCGCGCTTGAAAATTAAATCATTTCCTAAATCGGACATTAACATGCCACCATCGGGACATGTTGCCCCGAAACGAATTCTGATATTTTCTGTGTCAATCCCACTGGGCCAAGAAAGGCGTTCTTCTTCATAAAATCCACCATCCAAGTCATATAAATAAACGCCATATTTACCGCAAGTAGCAATGACATCACCTATTAATGAAGGGTTTAATAATTATTAATAATTCCATTTGGATTTTCCTAAGCCCGAGTAAGTGTCGTATGAAAAAAAAAATCTGACTTACGGCGACCGTCGTTAAACGCCCATAAACCAAATGCTTTATATTGAGGATAATCAGAGAATTCGAGCTTGAATTCCAGCTCATTGGAATATTTAACAATCGATTTTCCATCGTTGATATATATATCGCCCGTTTCTTTTAGTACAATAAATGCTGATGGTTGATCCCATGAGCGGTCCTCGTCAAGAAGATACAGAAATTCACCCTCTGTATTGAAAACCTAAAATGGAAATTTATATTTTTTATGTAGGCTGTGTGTAAGGTCGCTTTATTTTAGACCGACTCAATAATTACTTTTTTTGAAACGAACATTGCGGGAAAACCAAGAAAGGTATTGACGAACAGTTTTTGACATGGAACTGGAAAAGCTTGGGGCTAAAATTTTTGAAAAAAATTCGGACCGGAACCAAAACCGGAAGTACCGGTAATTACCGGTTAAAACACAAAAATGGTCATATCTCGAAAAAAAATCCATGGAATTTTTTTAAACTCGGCCCATAGATGCCAAATTTCCTGGCGAATTTTTTGGTATAAGTCAAAATTTATTCCTTTAGGTTTAAGGGGGTCATATAAGTTATATGATATAACCCATATAACGGGTCAAATTACAAATTTATCGTACGGGGACGGGAGACCCCTAGTTCAAAAGGAAGAATAACTTAAGCATTCCGTCAAGAGTAACACATTAGTCATAAATGATTACAGAGCTAATGATGTACACAACCTAACCATCTGACTTAATACCATTTGGCTTAACAGTTTGCATTTGACTTAACAGTTTTCAGTTGAATTAACACTTTTTTTGTCCTTTTTTTTCCAGCATTTCCGCCTACGCACTACCCATGTGGCTTAACAGTTTGCATTTGACTTAACAATTTGCACATGAATTAACACCTTTTTTCGTTCATTATATTAATTTGTATCATATTTATATAGCATTTGCTCATTTTATTCGTCAATTTGGAATTTTAAATCTAGAGAAAAAGCCTATTTGCATTTGAGTTAACACATTTTTTTTGTTTCAAGTTTTCCAAGGTTTTAACCTACGCACTACCCATGTGGTTTAACAGTTTGCATTTGACTTAACAATTTGCATTTGAATTAACGCCTTTTTTGGAAAAACGCCTTTTAAGGATATGCAGATAGCATTGTTTACAAACTTTACTTCTCGGGAAAACGCTATAAAAAAAGTTCTGCACTATGAATTTCATCGATTTTTTTTTGTTTTTAATGTATAAAGGTGGGAACCAATACATGACAAAATTTTTGAGACTTTGNATGCTTTATATTGAGGATAATCAGAGAATTCGAGCTTGAATTCCAGCTCATTGGAATATTTAACAATCGATTTTCCATCGTTGATATATATATCGCCCGTTTCTTTTAGTACAATAAATGCTGATGGTTGATCCCATGAGCGGTCCTCGTCAAGAAGATACAGAAATTCACCCTCTGGATTGAAAACCTAAAATGGAAATTTATATTTTTTATGTGGGCTGTGTGTAAGCATTCCATCAAGAGTAACACATTAGTCAGTACATGATTACAGAGCTAATGATGGATATCATTTCATGTTTCAAGTAATATGAAACTAAAATAGTAATTGAAGGTACCAATAAACTATTTATAGATCATCAAAGGTTATGTAAGAACTTATGTTATACCTTGACTTTACGGTTCATTGTATCGCCAACAATTATGAACTTTTCGGTGACACACATTCCCATTGGCGAGTTAAGCGATTGATTAAAGCGTTTGAGGAGCCGTATTTGTAGTTGACCTCGAGTACCCCGTTGGCGACAACGTTCTTCAAAATTGAGTTTTTCTACCTGTCGTACCAGACTCCTCCCTACACCACTTGCTAAAAAAAAT
>SCLG01000103.1:524053-545043 GCA_004367875.1 Oikopleura albicans
AACCGTTGAGCAAATTTGAAAACGACCTTCGGCGGAAACTGAAATAGTCTCCTTTGAGGGCTTTTGCGTGGCCGACTTACGCGCCGATGACGATTGGCCACCTTTTATGCGCGAATTTCGCGGCCGATTATTATCCAGATCGGCGGCCTGGCTAGCCAATATTGACTTCCGTAGCATCTCATCTACGTCAGACGTCGCATTTTTTAGACCGCTCTTTTCGTGACTTCTATTTCAGGATTTCATCATTGATTTTTTTTTGTTTGAAGACTTTTTTCGCTTTAGCAAGACGATAAAAAATTATGATTTTTGAAAACATTATTTATAAATTTGTCTTTGGGCCCTTAGAGTTCCAAAAATTATTCCCAAAACATTTTCACCAAATATTAGTAAAAATAATTTCAAATGATTTTTCAATATTAATTTAGCAACTATTTATACCTACCAAGTTATATCAAGAAACTTCTCAAAATTACCGTGATTTATTTTGAAAAAAAAACTGACTTGACCATATAGCGGTCGAAATGTCTGACCTTATAAGTTATAACTAACAATATGCACTTATCAAAAACTTAAATCCGCTCCTATCAACGTCATAGATGACTTCTGTGAAGATTGAGGCACATTTAGCTAACAGAGAAACCGGCTCACAAACGGGACGATCCCGCATAAATCGATAACAGAGGCGCACATTTTCGGGTTGATCACTTGATTGAAGTAGTAGAATAGATAAAATGGAAGTATTGTCAATATTTGAGGAAGTGGGCACATCTTCTAGCGTCCGTCGCGAGTAGTGGACTTTTAGCCGCCCATTTTTGAACTTTTGCCAATTATCGATTCGAATCTTATCCGGATTATCGGCCAGGGCTTCATCCGATTGACCCCGACTGACCCCATGTGGCCCGCCGCTATCACCCCGCGTTTGCATGCGGAGTTCAATGCGGGATACCGACGATTGCCACTTTTCTGCCAGCATTTCTTTCAACTCAAGAAAGCTAGTTTGTACCGGAATTTTGACGTTTAGATGGGGACAGGCACCCACCGATTGGACACAACGCAAAGAGTAACAATCAGAAGGACTCAAGAGAACGCTAATCGTCGTGTCAAGATCGCGACGCTGAGAATCAGATTCTTTTTTAGCCGATTCTGGGAGAGACACCTTCACCTTGATAGATTTTCCTGAACATATATTTAAGTCACTATTCTGAATTTTTTGTGTTGAAAAAAACTGAAATGATATATAAACGATACATAAATATGTAAATTTAGAAGGACACATGTAAATTTAGAACTTATTGTGGAAAAAAATGTTCAGATGGTTATAACTTATAAGGTCGAGTCAGTTTTTTAGGGCTTGACCTTATAACAAGACGCCTTTACATATGTCGTTCTAAATGTATATGTATCGTTCAAAATTTACACGTATTTTTCTAAATTTATATGTATCGTTCTAAATTTACACCCCAAAAACGTGAAAAAGACATGATGTTTATAAAAAAAATATTACCCGTGTCATTCTAAATTTACACCCAAAAAAAAGTGAAAAAGACATGATTTATCTCGAAAAAACTGACTTGACCTTATAACCAGACTGTAGTTTTAACAATTTTCATGAGTTTTTCCTGTTCATCAACTTTTAAGGCGGATCATATGACCGCGTATGTTTAATTGAATTTGTATGTACACTGTAGTACATGTACACTACATAGTGTTTGAGTTACAATGCGCCATCTAATATATTTCACGCCTATTAGTAAAATAAATATTTTTACAATTTATTTGTTAAAATACCTTTGTGTTTAATAAGTGTTTGTTGTGTTTTTAGGAGCTCCTCAAATTTAGCTTCAAGAATTTTTTTATTTGGTTCGCTCTTCATCCGTCGTCTAATTTCCCCATAGGCCATCATGGCGTACTGCTCTTGGGCGCCCTTTTCGGTGAGGCCCTCGGGAAACATATCTTGGTCAATCATTTTCGATACCGTTGACCAGGTGCGATAATANTAAACAAAGGTCGCTAGTAGCGACTCGCTACATTCCATTTTTAAAACCCGACTGTTTGCCCGCGGGTAAAAAAAGTCGGGTAATACCCGAGTGCCGACCTCTGGTCATAAAAACTGGCATGTGCACATGCCAGCCGGCCGAACTATACCTTATCGGAGGCCCCAACCGAAGGGGCCTATTCTGCAATTTAGAGCAAAGGCTTATCCTATCCGCTTACAATTAAAATTAAATTTTGGTAGACCATCGTCGGTTAATCGTCGTGTCAAGGTCGCGCCGCTGAGAATCAGATTCTTTTTTAGCCGATTCTGGGAGAGAGCCTTCACCTTGATAGATTTTCCTGAACATATATTTAAGCCACTATTCAGATTTTTTTTTTGTTTTGTGTTGAAAAAAAACTGACATGATATATACACGATACATAATATTTTTAAAACGACCCTTCTTTGGCAACGCCCACCCTATAAGCGCATTTCAGTAACCCTTAAATCTGTTATCATATGTAAAGGGGTCTTGTTATACGGTCAAGCCCTAAAAAAAACTGAGTTGACCTTATAAGGTATACCGTCTGAAAAAAATTTTCAACAATAAGTTCTAAATTTACATGTGGCGTTCTAAATTTACACCCCAAAAAACGTGAAAAAGACATGATTTCTTAAAAAAAAATAATTACCCGATTTATCTTGAAAAAACTGACTTGACCTTATAACCAGACCACCTGTAGTTAACAATTTTCATGAGTTGTTTTCCTGTTCATCAACTATTAAGACGGATCATATGACCGCGTATGTTTAATTGAATTTGTATGTACAGTTGTAGTGTTTGAGCTACAACGCGCGATCTAATATATTTCACGCATATTAGTAAAACAAATATTTTTACAATACCTTTGTGTTTAATAAGTGTTTGTTGTGTTTTAGGAGCTCCTCAAATTTAGCTTCAAGAATTTTTTTATTTGGTTCGCTCTTCATCCGTCGTCTAATTTCCCCATAGGCCATCATGGCGTACTGCTCTTGGGCGCCCTTTTCGGTGAGGCCCTCAGGAAACATATCTTGGTCAATCATTTTCGATACCGTTGACCAGGTGCGATAATACAAATGTCGCACTTGTTCTTTGTTCTAGGAATTACTGTTTCAATATAATCAAACACGAATAACTCCACAGCCGAGACCTGTCCCTGTAAGTTTCATTCTGAATGCGATAATTACTATCGTCTTTAACTGAAGGAACTAATAGGTCGTTTTTAGACCGACACAAACAGAGCTATTTGGGAAAATAATATCACGGTATCATTTATGTGTAAAAATACATGACTTATATATATCTTATCTTATCTTATCTTATTTATTGTTATCGGCGCAGACAGCACCATTTCCTCTCGGTTGCGCACAACTGAGAGGCGGTTTCTATATACAATATGTACAGTATATTTTCAGTAATATATCTGTTTACAGTAAACAAACATAATATTCAGGAAAACCCTTCATCGCTGTTACCACAATTAGTATTTATTTTTACTTATAAGTGTGACAACAACGCTAAATTAAAAACCTAAATCTAACATAATTCTTCAGGAATAAAATGTGTTATGGGCCCATTAGTNTTGGTCAATCATTTTCGATACCGTTGACCAGGTGCGATAATACAAATGTCGCACTTGTTCTTTGTTCTAGGAATTACTGTTTCAATATAATCAAACACGAATAACTCCACAGCCGAGACCTGTCTCTGTAAGTTTCATTCTGAATGCGATAATTACTATCGTCTGAAGGAACTAATAGGTCGTTTTTAGACCGACACAAACAGAGCTATTTGGGAAAATAATATCACGGTACCATTTATGTGGTCGGTCCCGATTGTACTCACACTCAATCTCGTTTATGAGACATAGCCTATTCTAAATCGAGTGCACAAAAATGATTTTTTTTTATTTTTGTTCTTCTGGAAAAAAGTAAAAAAATATGACTTATATATTTATAAAAATGTGTTATGGGCCCGTTAGTAAGGGGTAAAAACGGACATTATAAATTATGAAATTAAAAAGCCTACCTTAATCCTGGAATCCTTTCGCATTTTTGACACCATGAAATGTTTAATTGCCCCAAAATCGCGCCCAAACTGCTTGAGTCCATCAAAGAAAATACTTCTAAAAAATATATCCATCATTATAAATCATATTTGCGACAAAAGAGTTATTGAAAAGGGCTTAAAACCTTAAACACAAATGTATGAATATAATAGATTACAAATGTAATAAATATAACAATAGTTACAAAATAAAAAACAAATATACCTACTCATAAACATATTAAATGAGTCTCTGGCTGAATATACATGGTAATGGTCATTTTTAAAACACCCCACAATAAATAAATATTTATTAATATTTATTTAATATTTGTTAATTAACAATTCTAAAAAAGTTTCAATTTAAATCACATATGTGTATACACATGTATGTGACTTGTTAGTAGTTTTTTTACGAAGACGAAATTTTCACGCGGGATCTCCATGAATATAATTATATCCGTTTTAATATGACGAAAGGTTTTGGGTTTTTTTTCGATTTCGACCCGGAAATGCCGGAAATAACCGGTTAAAGTATTTTGTTACTAGAACCAGTTGACCAGTTAAACTAGAATATGAACGTAGACTTTCTATTTATTAAGTAGAAATTGAATAAATTTATAGAATTTAAAACAAGGGATGTTAGTTATCAAGTCAAGTACTATAAACTGATTTGACCTTTTGGGGACTGGGAAAAATATGAAAGATCTTTATCTCATGAAAATATAAATACAAATATATAGTCATATTACATAATATATCGAGGTACAGCTTATTAGAACAAATTACAACAAAAAAATACTAACTTGTCCTCAAATGACCACGACTCCCAAGACCGTTTTTTCTTTTCATCAAGTTTTTCATCGTCGAGTTTTGGCGTTACTTTTTTACCACTTCGAAGACTTTTGGTAGTGTTTTGGCGGGTTTCGTATTGACATTGGCTTACATACTCGTCCGAATCCATCTAAAATAAAAATCAAATAACTGGAGGTTCCTTGTTACTTCGTTTATAAAAATATACATGTATGGCACGGTACAAAAATATAATAAAAAAAAGAAAATTTCCATATTTCTGGTATAACCTTATTTACAGTAAATTACAGCCATGACACCATTATTTTATTTGCACAACCAGATTTGGGCGAATACAAAAAAAAAACGAAAAAGCGTTTGTGATATTCACCGTTTTCCGGTTTCACCATGTTCCTAATTCGCCCAAATTGGGCTGTGCCTTTCAATTTGGCGTACAAAAAGTTTGGGCGCCTGTTTTAAATATGATCCTAAAAGTACCCTATGGTACTCTATGGAGCCTTATTTCAAGAAATAATTTGACCCTCTCAGGTCATGTCACATGTGCCCTTTGTGACACTTCTTAAAACGCCGTAATAGTAGTGAGGACTGTATATATGCAACGTGCTGATTGGCTATGATTCGCTTTTAAAACCGGCGATGATTTTTTCTTTTGCTTCGATTTCTTTCGCTATTTTAATGTCAATATCGAGATTACTTTTGAAAACAGAGAAATTCGTTTCTAATTCATTCGACTCGACCAGTGTTGATATATTTGTATGGGATACAACGTCGCGATTCTTCGAAATTTCTGATTCAATATCAGCAGTGGCACGCTAACGAAAGGGCTAAACATAACATATGATAACTGGTGTCTACCGGTCTTGCACATGGTGTTCAAGTCACGCTATAGTATTTGAACCAACGAAGGTATCCGATTCAACTTGAGCATATAAGCAATTCGGCTAATGGTTTAATTCCCAAAAATCGAACATTGAACCATTTTTTGAATTTTTTGAATCATGGTCAGAATACCAAATTTGGCGTTTTTTGACCCCGAAAATGAAAACTACAATAAATTTTTAATTGAAAATTATACAGGGGGGTCTGTCTATAACACCCCACGGGCAAAGTGGATCCGTGAGGTGTTATAGCATAAAAATCGATTCGTTAGGTGTTATAGGCGACCCCTTCGGGCAAAAATTTTTTTTCGTCGGGTGTTATAGGAGACCCCTTCGTTCAGGATTTTTTTTTCCGTTGGGTGTTATAGGGGACACTTCAGGGGGTGTTATAGACAGACCCCACTGTACTTATTTTACTAACTGTTCGATTGGTTCAAAACTATTGAAAGATATAGATACGCCAAAGTTCGTATCGGTTTTTTTTTCTTGTACAAAAAAGGTTGATTATGGCCAATTAATTCTAAAGAACTTCTAATTTGAAGCCCTAACTGAAACAAGAGTTGTTGCGATGCGATAAAATCAGAAATAAGTTGCTGTTGTCTTTGTGATTTTTCGGCTTTTAGCTCACGAATATGCTGCTCACAATCGTATTCTAATTGTGGTTTTGAACATGATAACGGATCAGCAGGGCCATCAGACAGAAGCTCAAGTGATCGATGATGCTGGATTAGTTCCCGATCGACAGTCAAAACATATTTCCAAATACGACGGTTTGGCAAAAGCTGCCCAAGCAACTGGAATAGCTTCGTTTTCAAGATCCCGCTTATTAGGGACGAGTGAAAAAGNGAGATTTCTCACCTTTTTTATTTCGATTTTGGACATCCATAATATCGATAACCATTGAATAATTCTAAAATATCAATTTCAGAAAATATTTATAAAAGACCTTATAACCAGAGCTGGGTACTTATAAAAATATAAACCAGGTCGAGTCATGTCTAATAATTCCAATTGTTATCGGGATTTATAAGATCACAAAGTATGACCGTTATAAGGTCAAGCCTAAAACAACTGACTTGACCTTAATGCACTTTGAAAAAAAGCTGACTTGATTTCATAACCATCTGAATTTGTTTTCAACAATAAGACCTTAGTGCAAAAAAAACTGACTTGACCTTATAACGGTCACACTTTGTGAACTTATAACCAGATACCTTGTATGTTGTGTTTACTATGCGAATGAGTTTCAGTAAAAAAATGCTGGATTAGTTCCCGATCGACAGTCAAAACATATTTCCAAATACGACGGTTTAGCAAAAGCTGCCCACTAGAATAGCTTCGTTTTCAAAATCCCGCTTATTAGAGACGAGTGAAAAAGCTATGCGAAGCTTTTTATCAACTCAAAATTTCGTATTAATTTTCGAGCATATAATAGTTTAGATCGTTATAGAAGTTTTCCCTGAATACATGTATTGTCTATAATACTTACCTCCACACGATTCGCTGCAGTGATAAATAAATGCAATACCGACTCCAATGTAATAACACATTCGTGCGTTTCTTCACTGTTTTTCGGGTCAATGCTTTGCAACAGTAAAAAAACATTCTGAGTGTTGGGTTGGTAAAAATGATCAATTTTGTTATACTCGGGTATAAAAACTTCCACTTTCGTGGCCCAAATACGGTGCGGTGCGGCGTGACCAAATCTATTTTAGTGTAAAGTCATAAGTTCTAATATAGACGTTTTTAATTTTCGAAAATAGTGTCCGTAATGGAGTGAATTATCATAGAGGGTCAATTTTTCGAGTGTTTTGGGGGACATTTTTTCACAGAAATTGTCCGTATTGAGATTAAGGGCTGTATATTACATATTGGAGCTTTCCCTATCAGGGACTGAATGGGCTTGAAACAACGATATTTTTCAAATGACGATTTAACGCGTTTAATTTTACACAACCCAAGCCAAAAATCCGCTAAAATTTCTGCACGAAAATCATTTTTCACTGACTCGTGCACCGTTTTCAGCCGAATAGACATGATGATGCCGTTTCCACCCTTGAAAATCTAAACAAAAATTTTAAGACTGACATAAATGTTAATTTAACTCTCAGGGGGAAGGAGTTTTTGGAAACCCGTAGGGGGATAATGCGTGTAAATAAACACGCACTTAAAAAATTCACAATAATTCAAAAAAAACTGGTAAAGCCAAGTTGTAGAGTTCGTCAAACTACGTAGATCTGAATATTCAGAAATTGATTTGGGCCACCAGGGCCGCCTAGAGAGCTGTTTGAAATCTCCAACCTACGCAAAAAACACCGTCAATCGAATTTTCTCGAAAAGTTCAGGGGGGCACCAATACCCGTTTTTCCCTACGGGGCCTCTATATGCCTTAAATCGACGAAAAAAAAACAAGTTTGGACTAAATTGGAATTTTTGTTGAACATTTTTTAAAAAATCTTCCTGAGATGACTTTGGAGACACCTGACACTTTTTTTATTGGTCAAAGATAGATTCGTCTTAATAGAAAACTTCGTGAAACAATATTTGCAAAGAATTTTATCCTTTAAATCGGCCATAACAGGCTTGTGTGATGATCATCACACAGTGTCCCCTACGGGTTATATATACAAACACCTGTGACCCACTAGACTTAAGGACAGTACATACCCTTTGCTTACACAAAAAGATACAACAGAGGGACGGTGCTCTGGGCACCGACATGAATTTTAATGAATGAACTTTTAAATCGTTTTTTCAATAAAAAGCGTCCCTTAATTCTTTGTAAATCTGAAATCTCCCAAAAAATAATTTTAAGATTACCTGTAGTGAAGTTGGTGCGCTTTGATCCGTAGGTAAGGTAATCATCTGGTTCCGAATCGGTGAAATAGGCTCAGAACTGATAGTCATAGATGTTGGATTTTTACGTTTGAAATAATCCGAAATTCGTGCTTGTTTTTTATCCGGTGGGAGTTCCATTTTTGCCACTTTTTCTTTATGTTCTGCACGCATTATTAGTTTCGCCATGTCCGCAGCCCTTTTCTCCGCTTCTTTTGCGTATTTTCGTCGTTCTTTTTCTTCGTCAGAATCATTCCATCGAAAAAACTAAACACAAAATTTTTGACCCTATTCCCCAATTTTAAAGCTCTCTGAAAAAAAAAACTAGATTATTGAAAAGTAAAAACTAGATTATTGCGAAAGACTTGGCACAATACACGTTCGTTTTGGCTCCTACAGCGAAAAAAACTATCAATTTGACTCGGTTCGGAAAAATTAAGAAATTTCTGAGCAAATTAGTCTTTTTGAATCCGTGCAAAAATGCAAACAAAACAAATTGCCCTGAGAGTTAAAAAGGTTTCAAAATAAAATGAGGTCGATCAATACACTAAGATTCGACTTAAGGACCGGTCAGTCTATTTGCAACAACTTACTTTGCATTTACCGGTCGCACAGGAGAAAAATTCTCGACCATGATTTGCATTTTGTTTTTGAACTTTGTGGGATTTGGCAGGTTTTCGGCAAAAGCAATTCATTTGAGTCATTTTCCCTTTTGTATTTGCGGGTTTCTCTTTCCTAAAACTTTAGATTAAAAACCAATAAGCCAAATAAGATTTTGTCTCTTATTTCGGTCGGGGACTGTACATGATATATTTACCAATGTGGAAGATCAGGCATTTGGAAATTTGGTTCCTCAGAAAAATTAAATCCATGATTTTTATCGGTTGTTTTCGTTGAATTTCTACTGGTAGTTTCTTCGGTTCGTGTACCGTACGTCCGAGCTTCAGTCATCTCATCTGCAGGGTNAGTCTTACTTAGCTCCTCATCTTCATCAAACATATTCGAAAAGTTTCGCAAAATTCCCAAACAGCTGTGCGGATTGACTTTGATTCGGTTCGAATATCGTTGCTCCAAGACTTCCACCGGCCTTTCCCGGATTGAAGGAGTTAAGTCACTAATTTTTTCCGGACGCAAACTTGATTCGATAGGAGAATCATTCATGACAAAGAAATCATTTGAAAACCCAGCTTCCTTATTGGCTGAAGATGAGTGGGCAAAATTGCTGGGTAGGACAGTTTCGTTGGACGAGTACGGCGTTGTTTTGCTCTGTTGCGCCTAAAATTAATATTCATTATAAACATACAGGGGAAGCGCCAAGTAAGGATAGATTACGTGAAAGTTGGCGTTGTCACTCCTTAACTCCCAAGGGTCCATTCGTTAAAATTTTAAGGCCAGTTTTCCGGCTCATTATGTTATCGAAACAATTTTTTGGTAAAATTGGAAGTTTGTAATGAACAAAAATCATGATTTGTTTCTATGAAAATTTTTACGATTTTAGAACTGGTAAATCATCCCTTGTAACTACGGCATTCACCATATCTTAAAAAATCGTTCACTTGACTTACTCAATTGACCAAAAATTGCCTTCATTATAATGATAATTTTATTCTGAAGTCAAGGGCAAGAATGGGAAAACTCAATATTATACCATTTATGTATGCATTTATGCTTATTTATGTTGAATTTAATGTACAAGTTCCAAAATAGAAGTGACAATTCTGGACATTATAGCCTTAGATATTCGCTTAACACATTTAGGACCGTATATACTAGGGTGCCCGCAACTTTTGTTGGATTTTTTTTATATTCGTTTTAGTATCCCTAAACTGGAAAGTTGCGGGCAACCCTGTACTATATATATAATTTGGTGTCCCTTATGACTCATAAGTTATGAGACGTTTGTATATCAGAAATGTCCCAAAAATAATATTAGGATTACCTTTAGTAAAGTTGGAGCGCTTTGATCCGTCGGTAAGGTAATCGTCTGGTTCCGAATCGGTGAAATTGGCTCAGAGCTGATAGTCATAGATGTTGGATTTTTACGTTTGAAATAATCCGAAATTCGTGCTTGTTTTTTATCTGCTGGGATTTCCATTTTTGCCATTTTTTCTTTGTGTTCTGCCCGCATTATTAGTTTCGCCATATCCGCAGCTCTTTTTTCCGCTTCTTTTGCGTATTTTCGTCGTTCTTTTTCTTCATCGGAATCATTCCATCGAAAAAACTAAACACAATATCTTTGACCTTATTCCGGCATTTTAAAGCTTTCTGAAAAAAAATAGATTATTGTGAAAAACTGGGCACAATACGCTCGTTTTGGCTCCTACAGCAAAAAACTATCAATTTCACTCGGTTCGGAAGTGGGCTCGAGCGTTGGTGGAAAAACTGAGCTAAAAAAGAGCAAATTATGCCGAGCCCACTCCAGGTGTTTTGCTTTTCCAAAAAGTGACTTGGGTATGAGTTTATGTATGTAAAAATGTCATTTTTGTCACGGAAAAATCACCTTTAATAGTTTAAAAACCTAGATACAAAATAGGAAATTTCTGAGTTAAGTGGTTTTTGAGTCCGTGCAAAAATGCAAGAAAAAATTCTCTGAGGGTTTAAAATTTTTCAAAAATAAAATGAGTTACAGTTGTGGATGCGAGAACGTAACACTTTCACTTGTCAAAAACTGTTACGTTCTCGCGATTTTGTTACGTTCTCGCATCCACTGTTACGTTTTGGCAACATTTTTATGTCAACCTCACTTAAAAAGCCCAAATATATTTGTTCTTTTTCTAGTAGTTATTTCGTTTTCCGTTATTATTTTGTGTTTAATTTCAATTATGAATGATTTTTCTGCATGTTTTATCTTAAAAAAGTGTTCTTAGAACGCGGTTCGATTTTTAACGCTTATCCCCAGGGGAGAATACGAATTTTAAAAATGCATCTATTTTTTTTTCGAAATTTATCAAAATAACATTCGGCAAAACGTGTAATGGATACAGGTATCCTTATGGCGTTGCATTTTCACTTTTCTGGGATTTTTTTCCTATCAAGAGACAGTTGATGCCGCCACATCAAAGCTTTCCCTTTGGAGTTATTTTTTTTACTTCTAGAATTCGAAACAGTCCTTATAATTTTTTTTATTTTACAAAAACATTAATGACAAATTTTGTAATACAAAACCAAATTTTCTTTCTTCCGAAAGGTAATTTTGGTATTGAAAAAGTTTATTTGATTAATTACTTCCAAAGATGTTTTACCAAAAAGTGTTACGCTCTGGCAAGAGATGACTTTTAGCCTAAAATTGTTCCATTTTTTCGTTATTTCAATAGAAATTATGAGAAAAAGTGTTACGTTCTCATAAATGTCGACTGTTTCCAAAAAAGTGTTACGTTCTCGCATTTTTGTTACGTTCTCGCGTGTTACGTTCTCGCATCCACAACTGTAGAACAATTCACGAAAATTCGACCTAAGGACCACGGTCGACCGGTCAGTCGATTTGCAATACACTTACTTTGCATTTACTGGTCGCACAGGAAAAAAATTCTCGACCATGATTTGCATTTTGTTTTTGAACTTTATGGGATTTGGCAGGTTTCCGGCAAAAGCAATTCATTTGAGTCATTTTCCCTTTTGTACTTGCGGGCTTCTCTTTCCTAAAACTTCAGATGAAAAACCAACCAGCCAAATAAAATTTTGTCTCTTATTTCGGTCGGGGACTGTATATGATATATTTACCAATGTGGCAGACCCGGCATTTGGAAATTTGTTTCCTCAGAAAAATTAAATCCATGATTTTTATCGGTTGTTTTCGTTGAATTTCTACTGGCAGTTTCTTCGGTTCGTGTACCGTACGTCTGAGCTTCAGTCATCTCATCTGCAGGGTTTATTAAACTCTAAAATAATAAATATTGAAACCATCTAAAAGTGCTAACTAAAAATTAATAATATACACCGCCAGTCTACGGAAATTAAAAAAATGCCCGAAAGTTAACAAGATTCATGGAAGTTAACACCTTGTTGGGTAATGCTTTTTTGAAATTATTTTCTAAATAACAAGTACTAACTATTAAATATGACTTTCTAGATGTTAACTGAAAATCCTTAGCCCCCATTCAATAACATTTTTTTTTGCGTTTCATACCGTTGAGTTATTTGGAAACCAATTGTTTCCAAAATTTTGGTCAACAATAACTTCGTTTGAGCTTGTAATGTCGTTTTTTGGCACCGGTGGTTTTTTGAAATCTGACTGTTTGGCAGTTGAAGAGTTTTCTTTCGGCGACTCATTGTGTTCGAGCTTTTTGTTTTTTTCGGCAGAATTTCGCAATGACTAGATAGAGATTTATTTTACAATATTAAAATTTTAACCCCCTCCGAAGGGTCCATTTGATGTGTCGGCATCCCCATTTTTCCGTTTCGAAAAAAATTCGACTTTAAATTCTAGGGCCAAATGATACAGCATATAATGGCTCCAAGCTTCAAAACAAGTTTATTTTATCAGTCGCATCATTCAAATTTCGTTAAAATTTTAACGATTGGACCCTTGGGAGTTGAGTTGGCTATTTTGAATTTTCGGTGGGGTTTTGAATACGAACCTTTGGGTTATTTTGAAATGGTTTATCGATGGTTTCGAAATTTTCCGGAGCAATAATTTCGTTGGAACTTGTATCATGCTTCGGCATCGGTCGTTTTTCGAACTCTGGCCCATAGTCCATTCCTGGGCGCTTTTGTTCCGGCGTTTCATGATTTAGTATATTTTCTGTTTCCCTATAAAAATAGTTTTTTCTGACAGTTACTTAATTTTTTGATTTTTGATTATCTTCATGGGCACTACCTGAAAACGCAGAAAAATGAAATCACAGAAAAAATTCTGCGTCTTCATGTTTTTGCGTTTTCCGGTTTCTGCTTTTTCAGGTTTCTGCGTTTTCCGTGACTGCTCAACTCTGAAAAAGCAGGAACCGGAAAACGCAAAAACATGAAGACGCAGAATTTTTTCTGTGATTTCATTTTTCTGCGTTTCCAGGTAGTGTCTCTTCATGTACACCCCCTGCGCCGTTATCGGGTTATCCTTTTTCGGGCGAAATTACGTAATTTTATTTTTTTCAATTTTGTTTCTCAAAGTTTGTACCCGATAACGGCGCAGGGGTGTATAAAAATATTATTTATTCATTAATACCTGGTTTGTGAGAACTGGGTTTTTGCATTGAGGGCATTTTGTTTATTTTTGGGGTCCCAGTCTTCAAAGAAGTAAAAGTCATTTTGGTGAATAACTTCCGAACTATCTGCGTTTGATTCCTTTGCTTCATTTATGCGCGACTCATTCACACTAAATTTCACAAATAAAATTTTTCGTTTCGGTTTAATAAAAAAGTCATACGATATCCCAACTTTGTTAAGATAATCGATTAAGGATGTAGGTCGCAAAAATTCTACAAAAAAGTCTTCTGCCAAATGCCGCGGTGCCCCTTTAGACTTACTGTAGTTTCTGGTGTGAGTTTTTCGTGGCGTCCTCCTCAATGCTTCTTTTAGGTGTCTTATTTGGTGAATTATCGAGAGAAGCGGACATGTCGACAAGCTCTTGAGTTGTGGCTAGATATTCCGTAGTTTGCGTAGTTTCGAGTTCCACACTAGAAATAAAATTGCTGGAATCTCTTGGGAAAGCTTGTCAAATACCTTTCACTGATTTCGAAGTTGTTTTCTGGCGACGACCAGGAAAATTCAAGCTCTTCATCTTCCGTCTTTTTTTGGGAAACTACTACTGTTTTTTACAGCTTATACAGGGTGAGGTAATATAGATGCTAAGCCGTTTTTGGTTCGCGAGTGCGCAGGGCGAATATAAGTCAACAAAAACGGCTTAGCATCTATATTAGCTCACCCTGTACGGTGTACTACGGTATAACTTTAATATACCCTGTTTACCACCTAAACTGCTACACGGCTAGTATGCTTGTAGCATAGTATCCGTGTAGCAGTTTAGGCGGGAAACGCGGTAGGTCAAACGTATACCCCAGAGTTAGGATGTCCACGGTCCAGGGTCTGGACCAGTGTTGGAAACCTTGGCCGTTGGGATGCCTTGGGGCGACCGTTGACCATTGGGAAAAAATCGACCGTTGGCCAACTTTCGCAACACTGGTCTGGACTCAATATCTCGTGGGGTCCTTGCGACGACTTTCGTTTTCGACCGTGGACAGCCTAACTATAATCTAGGACTTACAGATCATTTTAAGTACATTGTAATTTTAAAAATTAACCGAAAAAACGGCCAAAAATGGACGAAATGGTTTTTATGTCAGCGCGCACCATGTTACCCCGTATCTGAAGTTTTATCAATTTCTGAGGTTTGTTTCATGATTTTAATTTCCTGACGTACATCCTATCTATGGGTTAAACATTTTCTATAGTGTTCTCATTCCTGTGAATAAACCTGGTTTGAATGTGTTGAGGTCATTTTGAACTCAAGAGGCGACGCATCCGAAGGTTCCTCAAGATTACTGCAGTAAATATTTGGTAAAGAATCCATTGAACGCATTTCGGACAGTTTTTTATCATTGATTTTTGTAGGTTTTTTGCTTTCTTCGGCATACTCATCTTTTTTGGACTGTAAAACAGGACCGTCTACTCGCCTTTCATGAAACTTCCCGAACCGTTTTTTCCCTTCTAATTGGTTCTCTATAAAAAGGGTGACCCATTGTAGATAAAACCGTAAAATTCGGGTACTCAGCAGTACGTCGAACCCAGTACTATTTGAAAACAATAAAATATTTACAGTCCCCACGCCAAATAAGTTACACCCAAATAAGTTACGAAATGACGTAATTACCCAAATAAGTTACGCTTTTTTTTCAAAGTCTAATTACCCAAATAAGTTACATTTTCTTAAATGATACCTATACTTAAATGGTATGTTATCTGAAAAAAACTTAAAANGCCTTTTCTCTTTGGTTTTAACCTGAAAATTATATTCCAGAAAATATATTTTATTTCGTATAAATTATTTATGTTTTCAGCTGTAAGATCGTTACAGTTATATTAAGTTTAAGTTCCAGAAAATTGTGCTGAAGAACGGTTAGTTATTGGTCTAAGGGCGTTTGAAATGTGATTTTTTTTTTTCGGCCGAAAATGCCTTACGGATTTCGGATAAAATAATCAAAGCACGGCGGTACTGAGTCGTCGGTCATTTATTGAAGAATAGTTTGACAATAAAATTTGACCGAGGTACAGGTTTTGTTGGTTATAAGGCCAGTGATTGTGACCCCTATATTGTCAATTTTTTGTGCAAATCAGTTTTTAAACATAAGTCATGTCTTTTTGTCTTGTCCTATTTATAGCCCCCTGTAATAAGTTGAACGATACTACCGGAGGTTGTTGTAAGGTCGGGAATTTTATCCGTCAGCTTATTTAAGGTTAAAAACTCATTTAAGGTCAAATCAGTGTTTAGGCTTTGACCTTATAACCAACCCCCTGTATCCTGAAACTTTTTTACCATCTTAACATTTAACTCGCGCGAATGTCAATTTGTAAAGTAGCGATGTTGACTCCTACAAATGCAAAGAACCGTATGTGGGCAATCTTAACTAAAATGCCTTCTTCGATTCCTTCTATTTTGTCTTTTACAGATTGTTTATAAAAATTGTCTGACGATCTTTAGAATTTTTTTTTGATGCAATGTTATTTTTATTATTATTTTCCCTCAAATCTGCGACACCATCAAAACAGCAACGGCAAAAAAAATCTTGAAAGAACAAAAATAAAATAAAATAATGGAGCAGTATTGACAAGTACAATATAAGCAGGAGACATTGATGAACATACTCGTATCAGTTATAATAAATTAATTATTTTTTATGACAAAAAAAAAACAGTATTTTTGTTATTAATTAAATCAGTTTGTTTTAGAATAAATGGAAGTATTTTCTTCCCCGTTTGACGCCGACACTGCTCATAACGTAGCGTCCGGTGGAATTGATTTTCGTTGTGCGTTTCAGAGGGCGCACGGGTCAGTGGAAAATGANGAAAGATAACTGCGCAGGTGGTGTATACTATTTTTTTGATAAATTAGATGAATAAAAAACAAACAAATGAGATAAAAATATAACACGACTCTGGTATAAACATTTTGCGCATGCTACTTTGTAGGTAAATATGCCAAATGGTACGGAATATGACATTCGGGTGTAAGATTTTTGACGGAATATGATAATTGGAGTTTAGGTGGTAATTTTGTTAAAGTTCATAGGTAGGGCGTAGGCGGTAAAATTGACGTAAGCAGACTGTCAATTTACGTGAATTTTGTTAAGTTACGTCGGTAGGTGGTGTATATCTAAGCGTTTAAAAACGTAATCACGAACAATGCGTATGCACTTGACTCAACTTTTTACATTTAAAATTAAAAAATACGTACCATTAATTTCACCATCAGTGGCCTCGTGATCNTTGCAACAGTGAAAAAACATCATTCTGGGTGTTGGGTTGGTAAAAATGATCAATTTTGTTATACTCGGGTATAAAAACCTCCACTTTCGTGGCCCAAATACGGTGCGCCGCGGCGTGACCAAATCTATTTTAGTGTTACATCATGTTACAAACATACTTAACACATTTATATCGATTCATATGTATGAATGTACGACTGTAGTCATAAGTTCTAATACAGACGTTTTTAATTTTCGAAAATAGCGTCCGTAATGGGGTGAATTATCATAAAGGGCCAATTTTCGAGTGTTTCGGGGACATTTGTTCACAGAAATCGTCCGTATTGAGATTAAGGGCTGTATATTACATATTGGGTCTTTCCCTATCAGGGACTGAATAGGCTTGACACAACGATATTTTTTCAAATGACGATTTAATGCATTTAATCTTACACAACCCAAGCCAAAAATCCGCTAAAATTTCTCCACGAAAATCATTTTCCACTGACCCGTGCGCCCTCTGAAACGCACAACGAAAATCAATTCCACCGGACGCTACATTATGAGCAGTGTCGGCGTCAAACGGGGAAGAAAATACTTCCATTTATTCTAAAACAAACTGATTTTATTAACAACAAAAATACTGTTTTTTTTTCATAAAAAATAATTAATTTATTATAACTGATACGAGTATGTTCATCAATGTCTCCTGCTTATATTGTACTTGTCAATACTGCTCCATTATTTTATTTTATTTTTGTTCTTTCAAGATTTTTTTTGCCGTTGCTANTTGTAAACAAATCGAGCAGACCACCCTTAAGCGGATTTTTGGCTTGGGTTGTGTAAAATTAAATGCCTTAAATCGTCATTTGAAAAATATCGTCGTGTCAAGCCCATTCAGTCCCTGATAGGGAAAGCATAAATATGTAATATACAGCCCTTAATCTCAATACGGGCGATTTCTGTGAAAAAATGTCCCCGAAACACTCGAAAAATTGGCCCTTTATGAAAATTCACCCCATTACGGACGCTATTTTCGAAAATTAAAAAGTCCGTATTAGAACTTATGACTACAGTAATACATATGAATCGATATAAATGTGCTAAGTATGTTTGTAACATGATGTTTCACTAAAATAGATTTGGTCACGCCGCACCGTATTTTTATTCCCGAGTATAACAAAATTGATCATTTTTACCAACCCAACACCCAGAATGATGTTTTTTCACTGTTGCAAAGCATTGGCCCGAAAAACAGTGAAGAAACGCACGAATGTGTTATTGCATCGGAGTCGGTGTTGCATTTATTTATCACTGCAGCGAATCGTGTGCAGGTAAGTGTCCTAGACAATACATGTATACAGGGAAAACTATTATACACTGCTTAAGGGGTTATCCGGCCACTTTGGTCTTCCAAAAACGGCCGGATAAACCCTCACCCGGCCGGATAAACCCTTAGGGCGTAGGCGGAATAGCTGGAAAATGTGATAATGGGTGGCCGGATAAGCGAACGAACGGAGAATTGCACAATTAATTAGTTTCATACAGCGACCGGCCGGATAAGCCAACGAGCGGGAAATTTTCTAGAAATGACCATGAAACTCATTTTTTTACCTCGCATTACGTAACTGTAACTGTCACAAAAACATTGGTTTAACATACTATACTGTGTGTATGATTAAAAAAGGCAAAAGTCGAAATTTGAACATAATTTTTGCTTTGAATTAAAAAGAGAGATACTAAGACCCTATGAGTCATAGACTATGACGAAGCTCAACCGATNTCAAAATTGCGCATAAAATTCGACACATTTGTGTGATCTAATCGCGACAGTTTGACGAAGGTGTCAAGGTTTGACATTCTAAGAGAATAAAAAAATTCTATTTATTTGACTTTACTTGTTTTTATCCAAAAAAAAAAAAATCGGTTTTTGTTTTCTGTGAGAAAAATGACAGATGAGCAGCAGTTATAAATCGAGGGAATCTAGTTTCACTCATGATCAATCCAGCTGGCCAATGAAAATATGTTCCGGAAATTCGAGATTTGAGTTTTTGAAAGAACCTACGCAATGCGTAGTACGTATAAGCTTACGAAACGTGTATTTTTTATTAACTCATGCTTGCCCAGATGAGTGAATATGAACACGATGTCAGTTCATTCGCGGCCGGACGGACCGGTAAATGCAATATGTTGGATCGGACTTTTGTATTTAATTAACCGGCTCATTGTTCTTGTGCGTCTAGACACGCGTCTAACAGAGTTTTCGCGAAACATTTTGCAACAATTCTGGCTCTTACGCGTAATTACGTATACAATCTCATGTAATATCCTAATATCGTCCTAATATTGGCCTGTATGATAACTAAAGAGATCTAGATTGTACAGTATTCAAGTAATAAGCTTTTATAATTCGGCACAAACGAGGAAGCGGAATGTAGTAAAAGTGCGACGGCTGATCAGCACGTTCGGCTACTCGATATAACAGTCGGACTTTACCAAGGCCTACCCAATCAATCAGCTCGGTCAAGAGAAAGTCAATCTAGTAAAATAACGTTAGAAAATGCGTATCAATAGTAAAATAGCATTATATAAAACTATCCAGATTTTTTTGTCAAAACCAATTACAGTCCCCCACCCCAATACGGTACACGTTCCCTCAAAAACAAGTGTATCGTATTGGGGTAAGTGTATCGTATTGAGGGAATTGGCTTATATTATCTTTTATGATTTAAAAGTGGTTTTAAATTTCCAGGTTTACCTGTTCAGTATGTTCCTTAGCCTGCTTTAGCTTGATGAAGACTTCTGATATATGTCCGACAACCTCGCCTAAGCCCTCGCCGTTATTATCAGCGATATCAAAGTAAAACCGAGCATCTATTCCAGGATGGACAAAGTGAAAAAATACAGGGGTGACACCCCCGCGGTGGTTATAAGGTCAAGTTTTGAAAATGTCATTTTAAACCGTAAGGGTGGTTTTTTTTTTAAGGGAACACAAAAATGGGGCGGCATCTCACGGCCGCAGTATTAAAGATAATTGGCTGATTTTTTTTGCATCGAAGACTTAACAAAATTACGCAGAGATTGAGACGGAACGATTTTTTTGTTTCGGACCGGAAGTACCGGTAAAAAGCGGTTAAAAAACGGAAATAACGGTTTCTCGCAAACGGCNCAGTTTTGACAACGTTTTTTTCGAAAAAATGTCAAATTTTTACGATTTTTTGCCACTTAAATGATGATTTGACGTACTTCCAAAATACAAAATTAGCCAATATTTACAGTGATTGTTAAGTGTCACATAAGGTAACTTTTGACCAAGTATAAAAAAAATCGATGACCTACGGTTCGCACCCTAGTTATAAGGTCAAGTTTTCAAAATGTCATTTTAAACCGGAAGCATGTATGTTTAGCTTTTCTAATATACGGCAGTATGTACAGAGGGCACCAAAGTAAGGGCCATCTTTTGGCACTTTTGAAAATCGAAAAAGGTGGCCCTTACTTTGGGCCCCCTGTGTACGTTTTGATTGACGAGATATTATTTTACTTAATCAAAAAAAAAAAATTCTTAATCAAAATCTGAACAAAAACTGGGTTGACCGTTACGCAGAAAAACTTGCTTGACAATAAAAATGTCCACCCTAGCCTATTCCCTGTAACTCGCTGCCGCCGCCGCCAATTAAATGCGGCACGCTAGATTTGCTCAATATATTTTTCTGGTAAAAAGCGTTATCTTCGACCTTTTCGTGCTCATCAAGCATAAATTCAAGATGGAATGATATTCCCTGAATGCTATCCGCTGAGGCTTCCATCTAAACAAATTAACTCTCAGTTTTGGAATACCAGTATTTGGCTTCAGTTTTTTTTTTTGTAATACACGGGGTAATAATTCGAAGACAAGAACCACAATTACTCGAAAATGAAGGAAAAATTGCCTTTGGGAGCATGCCCAAATACTTGTTACTATTAACGACCTCTTAACTATTGTTTACCGACTCCGCACATAATGTGTCAGG
>SCLG01000104.1:5639-17262 GCA_004367875.1 Oikopleura albicans
CAGATTTGCAATTTTACTAATTGAAAAACTGCCGTTTTTCAATCATATGTTTTATTGCTAATTCACAAATATTGAATTATCGGAAAAAAAACTTGTATGTGCTAACAACGGAACATATGTTTTGCGGAAAAAAAGACAAAATTGGGCACATTTTTGCTCGAGAGCTTTTTTGAGCGTTATGCTCAAGAGCAATTTTTTGTAAAAAGATGCTCTTGAGACCCGATTTCGGTGCTCAAGAGCATTAGTATATAAAAAAATATTTTACTTATTTGGATCACAATTCAAAGAGATAATACCACACACAAAGGTAAACCCCGGTGAGTTTTTTCGAAAAAGAGAGCAAAAAAAAGTGCAAAAATGGGCATTCCACTGGGGACCACTTTTCTAGAATTTGAAGAAATTTTTTTGCCAATTTATACGTCCCATTGTCTTCTACAGGGTTTTTTACATTGGTAGATATGGTAGAAGTGGGCANAGCCAAGTTGTAGAGCCCGTCAAACTACGTCGATCTGATTTTACAAAACTTGATTTGGACTACCAGGGCCTCCTAGAGAGCTGTTTGAAATGTCCAACCTACGCAAAATAACGATATTTTTCCTAGACCACTTCTACCACCTACGCCCATTTCGGATTGGATTGCAAATAGGCGCAAATTAAAGCTTAGGGTATGAACCTGTAGATTAAATATAATTTGACATGTCACAAGGTCAAGGTCACGTGCTATGCACCATTTATTCTGACGGTCAAATTTTCTTTTTTCCGTGTTTGGTCATCTTTATTTTCATATCTTTAATTTGCGCCTATTTGCAACCCAATCCGACGTGGGCGTAGATGGTAGAAGTGGTCTAGACAAAAGTCGTTCTTTTGCGTAGGTTGGACATTTCAAACAGCTCTCTAGGGGGCCCATGGTGGTCCAAATCAAGTTTTGTATAATCCGATCGACGTAGTTTGACAAGCTCTACAACTTGGCTTTACCTGTTTTTTCGAAAATTTTCGATTTGCCCACTTCTACCATATCTACCATTGGACATATCTACCATTTTTTCAAAACTCGCAAAAAATTAACTCTTGGGGTAAAATTTTGACGTCAAAAGATAAAATTTTTTGAAAAACACCAAAATAGGTCAAAATGGGTCGTGTTGGTCCGCCGCTGTGGGACAAACGGCACATTTTTAGATGTTCATTTTACGGGCAAAATTTTAGCGAAGACAAGCTGAAGAGGGAATTTTTTTCTTAACTCGCACAGATAAACTTTTGTGGAAAATTTTTGACGTGGAAAAATGATAATTTTTAAAAACTGCCAAAATGATTCAAAATGGGTCGTGTTTGTCCGCCGCTGTGGGAAAAAGACACTTTTAGATGTTTATTTTGCGCGCAAAATGTTTGTATGGGCAAGGCAAAGAGGGAATTTCAAAACTTGCAAAAAATTAACTCTTGGGGTGAAATTTTGACGTCGAAAATGACAGTTTTTGAGAAATGCCAAAATGACTGGACACCACTAAATTACCGGTTTGGACTGTTTCTAGACTAAATCGGGGCCAAAGATTCTGAATATGAACAAAGTTTTACAAACCAATTGATGATTACCCGGTAAATACGAGTTTTTTGGTATAAACCTCTCAAAATTACCGGTTTCGAGCGGTTCTAGCCTAAAGAAAGAGGAAACTCAAAGATTCCGAATCTGAAATTATTTTTTTGAACCGACCGATAATTGTCGGGCGAATCTCGGTTTTACATAGGACGTGATTATCCTATTTGTGTACAGAATGGGCCCGCGAAGCGGGGCTGCATAGGATGTGATTACACTAATTACTTCATAGTATGCGATTAACATATTTGGTACAATACAGAATATAAAACATACAGGGGGGTCTGGTTATAAGGACACAAGTTATCAGCGTTATAAGGTCAAGTCATTTTTTTTTGGAGTGCATTAAGGTCAAGTCATTTTTGGAGTTTGACCTTAAAACCTGACCCCCTGTCGTACATTATATACGATTGTAATATATGAAGTTGACACATCCAAATGCGAAGGTCTTTCGTATTTGGTGCAGTAGGGCTTACTAACGCCAACTTCATGTTTTCAATCTTATATAACCTTTAGGAGAGGTAATAGGACCTCTCCGATTCTGTTTGTACACAAGTCCTTTCCCTTCCTTAAAAGATATTCAAAAAAACTTTTGTTTTTTTACGTTGGCAAATCCACATACGCAGGTCTTGCGTATTTGGTGCAGTAGGCCTTACTAAAGCCAGCCATAAATCAACAATTGTTTTGTTAATTTGTTAAATAAAGTTTACCATAAAAGCGTACTCTTTATTTAGCAAATTAAAGAACCATGATAACCAGTCATGAATAAAAAAGTTTTATTAATTTGTTGAATAAAGTGTGCCATAAAAGCGTACACTTTATTTATCAAATTGAATACCGATGAAGCATGTTGTTTACTTACCTAACATTCGTTTGGAATACTTTATTATCCGGTCTATAAAAGCAATTACATTATTTTTTGTGTTTTTCTATGAGAACAAAAATTCAAAGTTTAAAAGTCCTTGATTCCAAAAGTGCTTCCATAACGGCCGTTTTTTTTTCTCAAAAAAAAATGATAATCAAATAACGGCCGTTTTTTACCAACGTATTTTGGCCAAAAAATTTTGAGCGCCAATAACTTAATAAGTTTTCTTGTGTTTTTGTGTGAGGCATGTGTTTTTCACACTACAAATACCAAAAATATCTTTACTTAACATAGGTTACGTAACATAGCGCAAAATGCCTTGAAAGACCATTTTGTTACAATTTGTCCGAATTGAACCCCATGAGGGGTGCTTATACCATAACGGCAGCTTTTTTCGAGAATCGAAAACGACCTTTATGGAAGCAAAGACTGTACTCACCGATTCTTTAGGGAAAATTGAAACGTTCATCACATGAATAGCGTTGGTGAAATTTTTTTTTTGCTAAATGTTCTCATAAAAAAGCAATAAAATAACAATTGTGTGACAAAAATAGTCTGATTTTTAATTAAAGTTCGTAAACAACATGAAAAACGGTCTATAAAGTAATTTCAACATATTTCGAAATTATTTAGTGGTTTTTTTCGTTGAAGGGATTGAATAAATAAAATAATTATAGGTGAAGATGTTCACAATTGCAGAGCTAGCATGCTTTAAGGTCATTATGTGTTCCCATTTAGTACAAAATAACTTTGTAATTCTTTCACAGCCAAATGTTGAAAGAATACATTGTCAAATATACATTTTTATGAATAGAACAATGCGAATAAAACGATTTGACAATAATATTGCTCAAGTGAAAGCAATTTGGTCAAAACTTTTTAAAAATAATTTTCCGGCGCGAATGGGAAACATAGCTGATTTTAAAAAAGGCTTTCCAGAAATGGAAATCAATGACAATATTACGTTGATTGGTTCCCCACCCAAAACAACAAAACTATCAGATTCAATTTTACCACCCACAAAAAGATTAAAGTTAATGCCTACCTGTATAACAGAAATTACTTCTAACTGCGACTCTAAAAAAAATCCTGAATTAAATACTGAAGTGCAAGCATTGAAAAAGAAACTAGCCAAGGCAAAAGAAAGCGCCGAGCTAGCTAAACATATGTTAAAAATAGCTGGCAATGAAAACCAGTTGCGGCAAGCGAAAAAAATTAAGAAATTGGAACATAATTTAGCAAAAGTTAAAAGAGACGCTGGGCATTCCCTTGAACGTGGTTACCAATTTTGTATGGACCGCACGTTAGGCAAACCGTTAGGCAAAATTTTCACGGACCCAACCACTAAAGAAATGGCCCGCGAAAAAAGACTGCACAGTAAAACTGCTCGAAAAGAGTGGCGTACCGCGCATCATAACGTCTAACAAAAATTCTCGTTTTTCGGTTGATATTTTATTTTCATTTTTGTGATACAATAAATCATTTAAAAATAACTTTGTTTTTTTTTGTATTTGTTGTTAAGTTGTTGGTTTAGCGGGCTGATTTGTTTCGTTGCATTTCAGTATTGTGATTCAATTTATTATTGCTGTTGATTTGTGTTATACTGGTAAGTATTAATCGTTATCTTTTTTACGGCCGGTATACTTAAGTCAGATGGTTTTGTTGGTTTGGGTCGGCGACTGACCAGAGTTATAATTTCATTGATAAATATTTGTGAAAAGACTATTACAAGACCATTTGTGTTTCCCAAATTATTTGAGTTTTTTGTTCATAAACGTGTAAATTTGATAATGTGTTCTTTCAACATTGGGCTGTGAAACAATAACAATGCTATTTTGATAACTATGAAACATGCCAGTTCAGCAACTCTGAACATCTTCGTCGATCATTGTTTTTGTATGTTATCCATTTAACGTAAAATCTATTTAAAACGACCAATTTTGATAATATTTTTTTATTTTTTATGCTTGCGAACGTAGTTTTTTGTTATAAGAAAGTATGAAATTATTTCTTTTTTGTAGAGATCGGGTCAAAAAAATATACTTTTTACATAATTTTTTGAACTAATCACACATATAAACATTGTTCTATTCAGACAAAACAATGAATTTCAAAACTTTTGTTTTTTTGTTTTTTGCTCTCCATATTTCATTGTTTCAATTGGAACAAAAGTACCCACGGAAATATGCAGCAGTCAAAAACAAGTTAGAAAACTTCTTTGATTCTATAACAAACGAAGTGAGGGACATAGAACATAAGCTGAATAAAAGATCTGCTGAACAAGAACTCGATATACAAACATCTATAGAACAAAATATGGTAATTTGCATTTTTATAATTGACAGTAAGTCTTCAAATGTTTGCTGATTAATTTATCTTTAGCTTGATCTGCAATCAAAAGGATACGACTTACTCCTAAAAGACCAATATTCATCAATTTTGAGAGTAAAAGCCAAAACGCAAGCGCTGATGACGGATTCGACTGTTCAACTGAAAATTAACATGCATTTGAACAAATTGACATCAATTTTCTTAACAGGTAAACATAAAAACAAAAATTAATAATTGCACAGATTTTTAAAAAAACCCTTAGATGGACCATCGGATGACACAATAAGAGATGTTTTATATGTTGACACGTGCAATAAAAACATTCATGAAAAACTGCAGAAGAATTTCTGGCTTTGGATCATGCTAATCAGAGGATTTGACGAAGAGGGTCATATGACAACTCATGGGACAAAGCAAGGAAGTAAACCAGCAGTGCAAAGATTTATGGAAGAACTTACTCTCGAATTCAACGCGGCGTGCTCGGACACGGATATCAATGAAATGATAGTAAAAAGTCACTTCAGTGACCTTTACACGCAATCTGAATGTTTTGATAAGGTAAATTGATACAATTATTATTTCAAATTGTCCTTTATTCAGCATTCAAATAGTATTACTTGCATTATTATAAAAAAGACAAAAATATTAACAATTTATTGAATTATTTTAGTTCGCGGTTGTTCTCAACAAGTTGGCATATCTTTTTGTTCGCAAAAATGATCAACTGATACTGGCTCATTTTGTTCGAAAACAAACAATTCACTACATGGACATGAAAAACACCACGCAAACTTCACGCGATACTGTCAAAAAATTAGAATCATCAAATTTCATTCGCGGAATGAAACTTGCCACTTCCGATCTACCGACAAAAAATACGTTCTGCACAAGTGTAGTACTTAACAGCCAACTGGAATTTCTTAACACATATTTCACGTTTATAAAAAAGGGGCTGAATATTGGCTATATTGCAGATAAACGTGAAAGTCGGCTTATTGGAAGAAGTGTTAAAAGTTTTTTTACTAAAGCTTTATATGCTCTGGCTCCATCTTTTGGGTCCGTAGAAAATCGAATTAACGTCGAACAATTACGGAGCACTGTTAAACTACTGGCTAACAACACGGAAACGAAACTTAATGAATTTGCGAATGAGATTAATATCCAGTCAAACATTCTCAAATCCTTCGCTGAAAAATCTAAAAACAGAGCTGCATCACACTCAAACCTTTTTGCAATTTGTTTGAAGTTAAAACAAGAATAGAAGAAGCCCTTTACGATATAAAGCTTGCGAAATTTACGGGCAAAGTCCAGTCTTTCGAAACCAGGTAACAAATGTTATTTAGTAATTGTCGTTAAATAATATGAATCGAAAAATATTTTGTGAAAAAACTATTTTATTATGTGTAGTCTACGTACTTTTCTTGAAGAACAGCGTAAATTTCTTATGATATATATATATTAAAATAAACATAAGTTATAAACAAACATTTTTGCTGTATGGTTTGGTGCATCTAATAATACTATGCGTTTTAGGACGTTTGTGTTCCATTCCTGCATGGGTCTTAACATGTCGGTAGACACATGTAAAACCATAATGGACTTGAATCTATATGAAATAAAGTTCAATCAATTGAAGCTTCAAAACGATGAAAAAACAACAACGCCATATTTATCGGTTGAACTTTTTGTCAAAATTCCGCTCATTGACAACGAACTGTACAATGTCGGTGAATTAGACAGTATTGGCGATTATATCAGTTCCGGATCCCAAAATCTTTACCTGAAACCCATTTATCCGAATTGGATTTTGACTCGATCAGGTAAATGAATATAAAAAATGAAATATTTAGCAAATTATTCAAATTTTAATATTCTTATAAAATTTAATTTCGAAAAAAATATACAATTTTACTTTTATATACGTTTTTGTGTTGATCATTGAAATTTTATCAATTTGAATTTAATACTTTACTAACTCTACTATTTTAGATAATCCAAACAAACATGAACGACGAGTGATAAAAAACATTCCACGTGATAGTTGTAGTGAACACAAATCCATAACTGGTCTCACGACATTACTTTGTTCGAAAGACAGAATAACAAATGGATATTGTGGGAAAAAATGTACTCTTGAAACTCGTGTTACGCAACAAACATGTTTGTTCAAAGAACTTGCCACAAAAGTATGTCTGGCTAAAAAGAATGAAGAAACAGATCTGGAAGTACTCGAATTGCAAGAAGTAAAAAATATAACACAAAAAGACAAAACAATCTGTATCCCTAAAACAAAAAATACTATATTCATAAAATGTGGTAAAACTCTCTTTCATTCCGGGCCATTGATTTCTGATGATGTCACCACTTTTGAATATAAAACGAACATTTTCAAATTTGATTTAAAAAAAATAGAACGATCTTCAATGATAAAAACACTCGGAATTAATTTTGCTAGTCTTTCAAATGTTTCTGCAACTAATTTTGATAAAATCATAACAGCCTTAGACTATGATCCGATGAATTCAGTTTTCAATTTTTTGAAAGATCCGTTTTCAACAATTTACACGTTTTTCTCCGGATTGAGTCATATTTTTTGGCCTTTTCTATACTTGGTTGGTTGCTTATTTGCAATATTCATCATCTTTTACTTAAAAATTATTTTTCAAAAATAATGATTATATAAAATGGCCGCTTGCATACATTTTGAAATTTACCAATAAACTCAGACTTAATACTTCGTTTCTTTTTTTCACACGAATAACATTCAAATCAATAACTTATTTTTTTTTATTTTCAGATGACATAATAATGACGTTAGAAATTGATCCGCAAATCACAATTTGGGCATTTGTTCCAAATGTTGCATTTTTTTGTGTTTTTGGTATTTTTCTGACATATATAATAAAAACAACTCAGCAATCAAAATCAAACGAGAAAAGTGCGGTTATAAGGGGTGGTGGACATGCAACAAAAAAATATCAGGGTTCAATTCCAATGTACGGAAACAAAAATATATATTTCTGCGAAAAATGTGGACAATACTTTTTTACTCCGCCAAACGCTGCTAAGAAATTTAAAGTAAAATTATCCGAAAAAATAAAGGAACACGAGTGTCCTGACATTATTTGTTCTAATTGTAAAGAAACATTTATAAACGTCAGTTTGTATAATACTCATTTGCTTTCTTGTAACAAAAAACATGTTTCTTGTCCTGAGTTGTTTTGTCAAGAAAATAAAGGTGAACTGATAACCAATAAACAAAGTGGATTTAACAAATATAAAAAACATCGGAATAGAAAATGTTTAAAATGTTTAGCTTTTTCAAGAAATTTTCAAGAACATAATGAGCATCAAATTAATTGTAAGGGAAAATTATGCAACAATTGTAATAATTATATGCCAATTGAAATTTTTGATAATCATGTTAATGATTGTAACGCGGAAATTTCGTTATTTATTGCTGAATATGATGTCAATGATCTTGATCCCGTTGACACGACAGTTAACTTTGAATCAGCTGGGAACGATAACAATGTAGATCAATCAAATCAAGCGCCAATAGACGATACAAGTAATTTTACAGATGGTAGCAATCTAATGCATGATAGCTATAATTCATTTGTTGGAGTTGAAAATGTTGCAAGCCAAGTTCGACAATTGCGGGAAAAAGTTGAAGATTTGAAAAACATTATACAATCAGTGCCGAAACTGTCGAAAAAATCTCAAAAAGAAATATTCAGGAATTGATTTTAGACCAAACAAAAGTAAATTTTTAGAAAAAAAGCACATTCGAATATTTCACCGAAATGTATTTTATTTTGTGTGTGAAAAATCATAAAAGTACGTTAGTATCATGTTTGTTTCATGATACAAACAACAAAGCGTCTGAAAACGTGTTTCTCCAAATGGGATTTGTCGATTGCAGTCCAATTATCGAGTTTACCAAAAACCTAAGCGATCGAGACAAGAAACTTGTCTTAGGTTCAATATGTCCTACTCAATCGTCGAATAAAACACGAACAGCTTTGAGCAAAGCTTTGGGCGTTGGCCGTAAGTTTATGACGGCTGCGTGGAAATTTCGAACCGCGAAACTGCTTGCTGGAATAGAACCAAGAACACCATACAAAGGCCAACTGAAAAAAATGTCTTCCGAGTTACTCAATCGAATTCACAATTTTTACCATGCAAATTCAACGTACATAACGGGAAAAAATTCTACTGCCAAAAAAAGAGTAGATGAAGTTGAAGATTTATTGATCAGGAATATTTATGACAAATCCGCCCGAGTGACACAAACGGCAAGCGTTCGACATAATTCAAATCTCAAATATTATGAAGCTACCAAACAAGGTAATTGATCGTATTGTATATTACAGTTAAATTAAATGGACAACATTTTAGTTTGTCGTATGACATACACAGATCTTCATACGTCCTTCTTATCGTATTCCGATGATGTTGTCAGTTTCTTTCAATTCAAAAAAGTCAAACCTTTTTATTTGGAAGAATATAAAAGTAAATGGGCTGGAATGTGTTTATGTCCAAAAGTACGTATTTTTATTTTTGTTTTATTTGTTTTCAATAATTTTTGTTTAGTGTGGAAATTTCAAATCTGCTATTGAATTTCTAAAAACTGTGGGAAAAGCAGTAAAATCTCAAGAATTGATGGAATTGAATGAAAACAACATTTATGAAAAAAATACCGAGCAAATTGTGCGTTTGGCAACATGTACTCCATTTTTGAGTTTACGGATATCATATTACAAATGTTTACTCTCTAAACTTCTACGCAAATGTTTTTCACATACGTCTAAAAATAAGTCATGCACAGATTGTACCCACGATTGTAATCAACAATTCAGCAGATTTGTGAATGATGCTTTACGATCAATCAAATCCAATGTGCTTGACGACCTTCATATACCGTTTTCATTTTACGATTGTTCCAACAAAGATACACCTGCATTTGTGCCCTCACATGACCCAAGAGCAAAAATTTCGACTAAAGACGGCATAGCGAAAGCAATTGATTTTGTTGAAAAAAATTTAGCTCATGTAACAGGTGGCGTTAATACTACTATTTATTTGTGAATAATGGTTCAAAATTCAAATTGAACAAAAATATAAGCATCAAATTTTTAGAGAAAATTATGCAACAACTGTAATAATTATATGCCAATTGAAATTTTAATAATCACGGTAATAATTTTAACACAGAAATTTTGTTATTTATTGCAAAATTTGATGTTAATGATCTGAATCCAAGTTTTAAAACAAAATAAAACAAATATAAAAAAACATTTATAATCAAAACAATATATAATTAACGCCTATCAGAATATACAAACACCTATAATGAACTCAAAAAGGTTCGTGTTTTGAAGGAAAGCGACGAAGCAATTGTAGTTGAGTACGACTATGCTACAAATATAAAAATCACCTCCGGTCATTCAATTCAAGCTGAAATTATTAGCAACAATGCACAAATTATTTCACTGACCGGAATCGTTCACTTTTTTTACAACAAACAAGTCAAAAAGCGAATTTTTCATGCTCTTGGTTATAAAAAAAATAGAGGATCAATTATTTTCCTGGAAAATCAAATAAAGGTAATAATGTTTATAATTTAAGATAAATTAATGTTTTAATTGTTTAATTTATAGAAATATCTTCACGAAAAAAATGTTCAGTATAAACGCATCATTCGGATTGCTGATAACTGCATTTCAGGTAGTCTTAACGACTTAATAAAATAGTACTAACTTATTTTTCTTAGAAAATAAGAATAAACATCTATTGTGGTATATGGCAAATCGATATGATGTTCCGACTGTTATGGTATTTAAGTGCCCATCGCATTCAAAGTCTGTCATAGACAGGTTTGTTTCTATTCAATTGCAACTTTAATCTTGAACTCACGTTTTATAGTTACCACAATTTCCCAAGACGTGTGGCAGATGCTCAAAACATGTACGATAGGGCCCTTACTCTAGACGCACTTCTTATAGCCTGTCGGCAAAAAGAAGCCAGACAACGGTGTGAAGAAGGTTCAAAAAGAGAGATCAAACGCCGGTTCATTCTTTTACCACGTGATGATGAAGAGGAAATTGAAGATTACAATAAAAGTATGAAACTTAATTTAATGGCGTCTCGAATGATATACTTTCAATATGAAACATCAACATATTATACAAGCCCGATAGTTTGTTCATGTTTTCAATGCATTCGAGGACACTTTTTGTTATGTGAGGGAAATATGGATTCTCACAAAATGCCAGTTAGACAATTGCAATTGGATATAAGTAACCAAAATCACGCTGATGAATCAGAAAAAGATGAAAATTTAGAGGATTATAACGATGACTACTTGACAAACGAATTTTCCTTCCCGGACACGCCCAACGATAACATGAGCGATAATTGCAGTGAAACTTATGAAAGTTCAGAAGAAGAAATTGACTCATTTAGTCCAATTCTACCAGCAGTTACAATACTTGAAGACAATTTGACAGAAATTGTTGAAATCACAGTGGAAGAATTTGTCAAAAAAGGGCTTATTCATAAACAAAGTGAAGATAAAGTATTTTGGGAACATGATGCGACATATTCTTTGACAATTATGGATAAGTTGTTTATGAATTTACGAGAATGTTATAAAAACACCGATACCACCATTTTAACTCTTAGCGAATTGCAATTTGTTATCAATGGATCAAAGACCATCAAAAGCACCGAGAAAATATCTGAAGCCATCGCTTTGACAATGGACAAAGAAGACGCAAATTGTCATTTTAATTTCGATGCAACAAAAATACTTATACCACTGTTTTCAAATGTGC
>SCLG01000104.1:63821-77002 GCA_004367875.1 Oikopleura albicans
TCAATATACGGTATATTATATACCTTTATATAAACAATTTATTATGACTATAATCAGTGTAAGAAGCGCTGAGGAAATTTTGGTCCAACGCGTTGGGGGATCCAATTTGGAAAAAAATAAGTGTTTGGCAAAAAATAGAGCGGTGGCCAACGTTTAAAACACTGGACAATAATAGTCACAATTTGTGCAACATGATTTGGTTCAGGTCGAAAGAATGAAAATGAGATAAATTTTGAATTGCAACATCCTGAGATCTAGAACAAAAAAGACTAAATGCCATTGTGTTACCAGCAAACCCTAAATTCCATTATGTTACCAAACCCCCCCTTAAATTACAAAACTAATTTTTGTTTTCAACTTTTCCACCTACGCCCTAACCCATTATGTTACCAAAATTCCGTTATGTTACCACTTTTTGGGATATAATGGACCTCAGTTTCCGCCCACGCCCTACGCCGTTATGTTACCAATCGCCTACGCCCAATCCCGTTATGTTACCAGTTTCAGTTATGTTTTTTAAGTAGTTACATTTTGACTAATTTTCTTTTGCACTTTCGAATTGGAGTCCCCTTTTTCTCAATATACGGTATATTATATACCTTTATATAAACAATTTATTATGACTATAATCAGTGTAAGAAGCGCTGAGGAAATTTTGGTCCAACGCGTTGGGGGATCCAATTTGGAAAAAAATAAGTGTTTGGCAAAAAATAGAGCGGTGGCCAACGTTTAAAACACTGGACAATAATAGTCACAATTTGTGCAACATGATTTGGTTCAGGTCGAAAGAATGAAAATGAGATAAATTTTGAATTGCAACATCCTGAGATCTAGAACAAAAAAGACTAAATGCCATTGTGTTACCAGCAAACCCTAAATTCCATTATGTTACCAAACCCCCCCTTAAATTACAAAACTAATTTTTGTTTTCAACTTTTCCACCTACGCCCTAACCCATTATGTTACCAAAATTCCGTTATGTTACCATTTTTTTCGGTTTTCTTGTGGTAACATAACAGCGCAGGTGGTGTATCTCGGAATGAAAACAGTTGGTACAAATAAGGCGGATTGACCTTCAAAAAACTCTTAGTAAATATGAAATTTAAAATTAAACTTTTAAATAAAGGATCATAAAAAAAATATAAATTGGACAAAAATATCGACATTATTTTTAAGAAAAATCGAAATAAATTTAGAGCATAAAAATCACAAATATAAAAAAGTCTCATTTGAAAGGCATTTGATTGGTGAACTATATCAGACTATCAGACAAAAAATGTGGGTTCGCCAAATACGGGTTGGGTCGCCAAATAAGGGTCGGTTTTTCAAAAAGACAAATACACCTGAGTTTCTCGAGAAACTCAAATGCACCAGACTTGACCCGATCCCCATTTTTCAAAGATATTTTTTAAAGACATTTTTCAAAGACATTTTTCAAAGACATTTTCGAAGACATTTTCAAAGACATTTTCAAAGACATTCTTTAAAGACATTTTTCAAAGACATTTTCAAAGACATTTTTCAAAGACATTTTTCAAAGAAATTTTCAAAGACATTTTTCAAAAACATTTTTTTCCAATTTTTCAGAGATTTTTCAAATATTTTTCAAATGTTTTTCAAAGATTTTTCAAAGATTTTTCAAAGATTTTTCAAAGATTTTTCAAAGATTTTTCAAAGATTTTTCAAAGATTTTTCCGAGATTTTGACCTTTGACGGTCGACGTTTGACCTTTGACGTTTGACGTTTGACGGTTGACGTTTGACGGTTGGCGTTTGACCTTTGACGGTTGACCTTTGACGGTTGACGTTTGACAGATTAGCTACAGATTAGATATAGCTGTATTACAAATACACGATCTACTTTAATTTCATCTCGAGAAATATTATCTTGTTGGTTTTAAAAGTCTATTAGAGTTGTCGATGAGTTAATTCAAAAAATCTTTTTGGCATGCAGTACCCGATCATATTATCGGGTGACAGATTATCCAATTGGCATTTAATATTTTTTACGCAATGCGCCATTTCAGATGCATTTTTAGAAACTGATAAAACAAAGAATTAATCCCGTGTCTAGACCACGTCGAGGTCAAGTAGAATTATAAATTCGAAAATAAATTTCTTCTAATATGACTAAATTAGTCATATAATATTATGTTATACACCATATAACCATGTGAGATAACACATTTTTTTCCGAAAAAAGATGTTATTTTATGTGCAAATTGTTAATTCAAATGCAAACTGTTATCCCATATGGGTAGTGCGTAGGTTAAAACCCTGGAAAACTTGAAAAAAAAGTGTTATCTCAAAAATTGGAAGAAGTTTGTGTTGATTATTTTGACAAAAACAGTTTGTTGTACTTTTTATTATCAAACTCAAAAAAAAAGTGTTGACGGATAATGTGGAAAAAGTTTCCAAAAGAGGGGACGAGTGGAAAAAATCGAAAAATAACGGGGTGCAAATAGCGGCGGGCCTGTGATTTTTTTTTGATTTTTTTTGCAAGACTTTGAGCGAACGCCAAACATTTTAATCATTTAGCCGAACAGTTAACATTAATATGAAAACTGCAATGTCCTTTGGGAGTTNGAAATGCTGGAAAAAATAAGAGCAAAAAATGACGAAAAAAGTGTTATTTCAACTGCAAACTGTTATCTCAAATGCAAACTGTTATCCCAAATAGTGTTATCTCACATGGTTATATTGTGTATTAATAGATGCTTTATAGATGCTTGAGTTGTGGATTTGTTTTTGAAATTTACATGAGATAATAAGCATATTTCGCGAAATGATTTACCTGATGAACTCAAAAATTTGCTAGCGGGACAAAAATGTCCAAATTGGTCCTTCAAAAATGTCCGTAATAGATAATTTAGTTTGAATTGTAACCTGACTTTCAAACATAGCGTCAATTTGTAACCAGATAAAAATTCTACCAAGGTTTCAATTGTATCAGTTCTATCGGTGACACGATAATCCGGCAGTAAAAGAATCCGGCACTAAGAGAACCCGGCACTTCGTCAGTTAGTGCCAAGCTCTCATTTTAAATGACTCACCCAATGCGACGACACTAAGGCTGTGATTAACGCGGAATGTTTTTTAATAGTTACCGGCGGTTTTCCCGCACTCATCGAAAGAGACTTCCAAATATTCTCACGAATTATCACTATTTTTTCCATTCGTGTCAGCTGAATTAGGTTAACCCGAATTGTACGTAAACCATCAAACATCTGTAACCGGTCACTGTTGGTAACATATGACCACAATGCAATGTTCTAAGTGGAAAACTTTTTAGTTTTGCAAACTAGAACATCTTGTTGGCGACGTTTAGCAATCAAAATTACGTGTAATTGTCCTTTTCTTTTTTACAACAAAATATAAAAAAACGCATCTTGAAATCTTTGTGTTTTTAAATAATCTAACCGATTTTGAAAATAACAAATTCCGTGACAAGGACCCTATTTAACTCAAAATTAACGGTCTAGCTTATTTTTGTGCGTATAATCCGAATATGGGTTTCATTTTGACGACCCGTTATATAGGTTTTCAAGGGGTTTCGAACTAAGGCGTAGGCGTAAACCCTGAAAAAAAAATTGAAATAAAAAAAGAGTTATTGAGAAATAAAAAGTGTTATTTGAAATGCAACCTGTTATTTCAAATGGTAAGGTGATGTATACAATTCACTTTCACAAATGGTTTTGCTCAAACTGGAACAACATGTACGAACATAAATCTTGACAAGGTTACAAAAACAAGACTAAATGGAATTACCAAAATAATAAGAATCGAAGGAATTGTGTCAGCATAATTACGATTAATCAAATCCGTAATTTTGTGAAATACCACAGGGCCATTACGCGTCGTTGATGAAATCAAACTAATTCCACTTTGCGTGATGCCTTCTAATCAGCGTGTAGGACTCGACGTTTTTTTTAGAAATTTTTATCGAAAAAATCACGTTGAGTGGCAATAATGTTTTATTTGGTTACTTTTCATTTCAATGAGATTCTCATTATGCGCAAAAAGATTATATATGAGATTCGTTTCGTGTTAATGATATTTTTAGAACGATAATTTTGACAGAAATATAAATGTTTTAAAATATAGACCGCCTGGCTGGGTTTCAAAGATACACGAAAATACATGTGTAGCTTACTAACTGATAAATTTTACGAAATGATTTTCATGATTTTGTTGTATCAATCATACCGTATGGTAGTTTTTTTGGATTTCGCTTTTTACTAATTTGGCGAATTAATTGTCGGAAACGGGGCCAAGAGCAAATGTGTAAGCGGTCCCATGCAAGAGCAGCCCCGCGCAGTAGCGAGGCTGGGAAGCCACGTGTAACCGGTTCAATACATGGCCATGACAGAGCAAACACGAAAAGTAATTAAGTAATCGATACAGACTGAACAATCTCGTTTTTACCCAATTTTGGTCATTCGACCTGTTACAGGCCAAATTTTGTCCCCTCTCCGCAACGCTGTGTTGTCATTGAACATGTAACCCTAACGCTAAGGGGGCCGTATGCGCGCTCTCAGCCTGTTTCGCGGGGCTGCTCTGTCATTGGATCGATTACACACGCACTCACATACCTCGTCGGTAAAGGCTAGTTTTGCCGGAATAATGACCGGTAGTTCTATAAGTTTTCAAGTACTTTGGTGAATTATTAGGTCTTAGCTAAGTAGTTTAACTTTTAAGGGTCCCAAGAGGCATATAATCCGTAGCGGGACAAACGTGTAAATTTGCACAAACCGCCCTTGTGGCCATATTAAGTTGGAGTTAAAACAAAATCAGTTCCGTTTTCAGTTTTATACGTTTTCTCATGAAATTTGACTAGACCCTAGTTTCGGCGATTTTCGATTAAGTCGGTTTTACTAGCATTTTCGGTCGATTCAGGGCGTTTTGTGGAAATTTGAACATTTGTCCCCTGGTAGTTTAAACGAGTTAATTTAACGTCCTAAAGGGCCCCTAATCTGTAATGGATTGTTCTTATCAACGGTGGTTGCATATTAAAACAACTATTTCATGTATGGTGCTTACGTCATTTTGGTGAAATCTTTTGAAACATATGTTCTTATCTATAGTTTTCTTATTCGTCGAGTTCATATTTATGTTGTTCTTATCTTTGAGCTCGGCAGGGAACTCCAAATTTTACATTCTGAATAAGCGTTCCAGTTATTTTGTTTTTTCCTCATAATTTTGAGGACTTTCACATTTCATTAGTCACTTTTTTAAAATTCGATTTTTTTTGTGGTGACGTACGTGAATCGGTGTTATCAAATTTAAAGATTAAACACAGCCTTTTTTGGTTTGTTATTTTTGTAACCTAGGGGGACTGAGCTCGACCGAAGAACAAATTATTTAATTTTTTACGATGGTTTAAGCGTTGCTATTTTCACCTGTCAAAATTTAGTGTACGTGGCTTTCGATTCTGCAATCATTATTCAATTATTAAGCTTCAATTGCGACTTCAATAGTGGGCTGACCCTTCTTTGGAATTTCAAGAATTAATCATATTTTCTCCAAACAAAAAAATAGTAATAAATAAACTATTATTTTGCGCATCGAAAATTTCAAAGCAGAATAGGGCAACTGGTTGTTTATAGGTTGTTCAGCTTTAAGCTAATAGCTGAGGAGATTAAATACATATTTTTTAAAATGTGCGTGTGAATAAGTATTCAATATTCAAATTTTAGATAATTACCTCCTAAGGAAAATAAATAACAGAAAAGTAAAAATAAAAATTGTCCAATTTTTGAACAAACGGTCTCCACCGGTTAAAATGGTGTTAAAACTTAGCATGCTAATTGTACAACTAGTATATAAGACAGGCAAAGCAAGACGAAAAATAAATATGCGATTTGAAGTGTATCTACTAGAATTTAAATTGGGGTTTGAAGGGACAAAACCTCATTTGTATTTGGGCGGAAATTATTCCATTGGAATCTCAAATACGTCATACGAATTAAGATTGTTCAAGAAATATTTACAAAATTGTAAAGCAGTTTTGTTACAAAATTGTTTACAGCCGTGCCACGTTAACCTGTGGACTTATTTGCAGACTAAGACCAAAACGGACTTGTCTCATAATATTACTATCAAAGTGTTCCGAAATTGACATACAGTTTCTGCTCCAAAAGCGTTACGATTTGTTGCTAAAAATCTTAACGCTTATTTGACACGTAATTATTTTCGAGAAATTATTATAAAATATCCAACCCAGATGTGATAACTAGCTATAACTAGATATTGCGAGAGCGTGATGCATTATAGTAAATGCATATTGTGTAGATAGTCTTATCAATTTGCCCGTTCCCTAAATTCTATTTACACAATCTTAAGTTGTTGCGATAAGCTAGTCCCGTATAATTCCATGTACAAGTATCTTCTATGTAGCCATAACTTATAAGTTATAACTAGGTGACTGCAAAAATAAAAAAAAAGAGGAATCAAAAAAAGCAGACGTTTTCAGAAGTAATGCTGAAGTGTGAAAATGGATAATTCGTTTTCAGATTTTCGCCATTTTCAGGTTTACCCTTCTTTTGTATTTGCCTCAGTTAGGCTACGCCTTACCGGCTTATCATTTCCAAAAAATAAATGAATAATAAATAAATATTTAAAATATATGTTTATTTATTATAAATATGGTACAAATATAGAGTGCACTTTCTGTTTTAACCTTCATCAGACAATGCTCACAGATGTCGCCGTGGAAGAACTACAACATGTGCTAATCGATAGACTACGATGTCGTTTATGATGTTTTCTGTGATGTTTTGAATGATGTTTCGTGTGGTGATGCCTATGATGGTGTCGGCGATGTCGCTTACGATGTATGCGATGTCTGCGATGTTCAATCTCCAGTGCTTCAACCGAATTGTAACAACAACAGCCAGAACGTCCCGAACAGGCGCCGCAAAATCGCACCGCACAAAAAATGTTCAGACATCCAATAACTAACATTATAAGTAAATTATTGTGTTTTTAGATAAAATATCGACAAACAATTATAAATATAGCTCTAAAATATAAATTACAATTTCTTAACTCCTAAATGATGGTTTTCCCTAGGAAACCGTTCTTGTTGATGTTTTATAAACTATTTTTGATACTCCCGATTTTATCCCGAAAATGTTTTTCTTAAAAATTTCACACACCAATCTGTCTGCGATTTTTGGTACGAAATCGTTTTCTACCAATTGAGGGAATTCAAACAAATTTGATCAAGATAAATAAAATATACATTTTTTGTTTTCGTTCTAGAATTGGTTTCTATATGATGATTTTAAATGTCATATCATCCGATTAAAAAAACGCCATACGTCCGATATTTTGACTCCCTTATCAATAGTGCCAAAACTTTTACACAATTGCATAGTTTAAATAATAGTCTTAATAAACCAAAACAAAAAAAAAAATCTAAAAACGAACTTTTATTAGACATTGAAAAATACTAGCTGGTAGTACCTAGAGGATAAACATTTGCATATATAAGTCCTAACCGAAATAAAACACACTTTTATTTATACGGTCAACTAAAGTAAAGGGTATAAGAGGCAACGACCTGAATGAGACACAAACACCTTAATGACATATACTTTTAGATACTTTTAGATTTTGTCTGTTATTTGAGTGGGTGACTCTACTTAGTTGGTGGTGACTTACGCAATAATCCAACATCAGCACATATATTTAGGGCACTCCCTACCGGTGTTTGCCTGTAATAACATGGATAGTAATCGTAATCGTAACAATAATAATCAACTGGGACAATTATCACCAAATCTGAGATCGAAGCGCCAAAAGCCAGAACGTATGAAAAATGACTCTAAACATTTTTAATTTCACAAGAGTTTTTCTTTCGGGACAAATTGTATTCTATCATCACCAAATATTTGGTTTAAACTAATATTTTAACGATTATTTTTTTCAAAAATGGGTGTTCCTAATATTGGTGCTAAATTTTAAAGGCGGCCCGATTGTTTCTTAATTATATTGTTTTTTTTCACACAGTAAATAATCACTGTAATTTTTGATTCTGGTTTTCCGTTGTGGTTCGAGAGTTAAGATGACATTACACTATCCAGAATTTAAAAAAAAACAGTAAGGGTTTTACACTTGTTAAACTGACCATAACTATATGTGTTGTTAATAAGCATTGGCTGTAGCTGCGGTCCGATGCTGCTGCTAGACCAAAAGAAGCTGCAAACCATCCGAAAAAAGCGCCCCATATTCCAGTACCCCAACTCCATCCTCGAACACAGAGAGAAGAAATTCCAAAAATTGTTGACCATGTGCACCAAGCAAATATTCCTAAATATTTTTTTTTAAACGAGAAAATAAACTTAACTTATTTTAGACTGGTGCTGACTTATGCGTGATAAAGTTTTAAAAACCCTATTTGGTTTTGTATCGCCGAAGCTTATTCAACCAAAACTTATGACTCGAACTTTTTCCCCACAATTACACGGGAGAGATCCCATAGACTTTGGACCAAATTTCAGGGAGAAGATGTTGATAAGTTTATTATCAGATCGGTTCAACGCCAGGCGATACAGTACCACGATACATTTTGTAAATTGAAGCGAACACCAGCTGTTTCTCTTTGGACACGTTCCGGTTTAAAAAACTTCCTAATAATTTTTAAAACAACACTTACTGCTACTATTAGTCAGTTACAATTAGTTAAACTAAAACGCCAAAAACTAATACGGATGATATTTTACTACCGTTGTATCGGTAGTATATACCATTTGCTCCCTAACCGAAAACATTTTATACTGACAAATTTGCGACATGAGTCATGCGAAAATTTTAAGTTTACCATAGGAGGCAATCCTCAAGGCTCTACGATTCAACCTTTTTCCCATGCGTTGTGTAAGTTGACTATCTCGTAAAACTTTTGTAAAAAATGCGCTTCAATTTATATTTACGTTATTTGTGTAAACATCAGAAATTATCTGTGTAATTTACAGCTCACATAGCAACCATTTTTGTCGTGTCTATACACCTACAGTTAATGTGCACACAAAACAACGGGTTTCGGGAATTGGTCAGCCTGTGTGTACTCAATTACATATTTATATTTATATTATACATTTATTTTGTATACTTATCTTTAGTGCTTAGAAATAAATAGTACAGACCCGCACCACATAATTGTACACGGGCCCGGCCGCCTTATTAACACATGATTTTAAAGATCAAAACTTTAATAAGAATATTTTTACACAAAATGTTTTTCAACAGGGAAACTGTACAGTAAACTACAGAAGGGATTTAGCTGCAAACTTTAGCACGAATGGCGCTGAGCGTGTGGCTTGGTTTAACGTTTTGCCATTTTTAGGGCCAAAAACACAAGCCAAGCCAACAAAAATTCCTAGCATTTCGGAGCCCTGCTCATGAGAGCAATTTATTATTTAACGATACAATTTTAACACCAAATTTTATAAGGTTAGTTAATTATGACGCTGAATTTATGCGATTGAAAGTTTATAAAGTGTTTTTAACACGGATTTTCTAAAAATAATAGTGTTAACACGGCATTTTGCAAAGTAAAAATTTCAAACACGGATTTCATAATAAGAAAACATTTGGCTCAAATATACAAATGTACATTACCGCACAATTTCTGCATGGTCCATGCTGCATGGTCATTTTTTTCTGAATGCTTGTAACATGAATTCTTATTTTTCTGCAACTATGAATATTGGCAAACTGAATCCCTCAAATATCGAGTTTCCCAGTTGGGATAACTTTCAAAACCGTTCGAAACGTTTGGTGAGGAAATTGAGCCAGTAACAATAAAGCAACGGCCAATATTATCGATACCTACTCTTCAAGATGATTTATAAATGGGTGGTCTGACGCAGATCGTTATCTGACTCCTGCGGGTCACACATAAAAATTCTGCTGGTTGTTTACTCACGCTTGTGAAGCACATTGGGTGAGTCAAACGGAGCCAAATGGCAATTTTTGAGTCTGACCGAGCCAAAGTGAGCCCATTGCGCATGAACCCGCAAGCGCTAAATCATTAAAATATGCACGTTTTTTGAAGGCATAAACTTTCAAATGAGTATGTTTTTATAATGTCCAACTTCACACTAATGTGGACAGCACTTTCTACTTTTGTATTCATCATTGATTATCACTTTTTGAAAGCACTTTTAAGTTTCAATTGTGCTTAAAGTTAAAGCCTTTAACTGTTAAAGTTTAATGGCTTTTCCCAGAAAACAAAAATATGTCCAATAATTCATGAAACAGAGGCAATACCTTACTTATACGGTTGCGATAACTCTATTATACTAGTAAAAGGAGTACTACCACTACTTGAGTTAAACTCAAATGTTAACATTTTGCAATTGATTTGGAACTGTTTTAAAACTACTTACTAATAGCAAAAGTGTTTTCAACGTTTCCCTCTATCTCGTAACAAAATGAATTAAGCGTTTTTATGCGAAATAACAGTTCTCAAATAAATTAAGTTGACTCAATCAACAATTTCATATAAAATCAGCGTTTCCCCTTGAAAACCTTAAACTACGTAAAAGTCAAATTTCCCTAAAGGCGGAACTACCGGTATAGTTGTTTGAAAACAAAGGTACAATTAAACCTTATACATGGCATATACATGTGGCCCATTTGTATCATTGTTGATCTCAATCGCTGATATCAATACAATGTAATTTCTATCATGGAGCGTATAATAGTTGAAATTCATGTACAGTCCCCAATCCCACAACGGCCACCTTCAAGGCCCAAAAAACGCGGCCGTTGTGGGACTACCAGCCGTTGTTGATGGCTTGTCTTAGCTTTCAAAAAGCCAAGATAAGCCATCTGCCAAATACCACTTGTGCCGAGCCCTGTACCGACTAACCGTATAAAAACGATTAGCTTGAGTTATTTTTTATATGCAAATTTTTGTGTTAAAAATCAATTTAAAAGTTCAAATAGTCTAGTATACTCATCATTTATCTAAACTTATTGATTAACTTGGATAGGGTACCCTAAGTTAAAGTTAATGATAACTTGCCCTGTGGGGCTGGCAATTAAACGTAGACTGTACGCAAATAGTTTGAGAACAGACACGGTATCGTATTCGATACCGCGGTATACGGCTGGCAAAATATTGTCATTTGAAAAATAATTTTTGACAGTTTCGATAAAAGCAAACCATTTTCCAATTAAGAGCGCGAGAAAGTTGATGGAAATTACAAAATCGCAATACTACAGGTAATTTTGTCAGCAGTAGAAGAGTTTTCAAAACAGCTTGAGAGTTCAAAATACTCTACTAAAATTATTTTAGTAAAATAAGACTGAAGTGGCTTGATTTTTTGCTACTCAGCTTCTCGCATAAATTTCCGACGTTTATTTTTCGTATTCTAGACCTCAGGGGTTGGCACATTCGATGTTTTTTCCTACCCGACCCGGAAACGGAGAAACCCCGGGTAAAACACGTAAGTCGGATAACAGACCCGAGGTAAATTCGAGCTCGGACTCCAAAAACTCTGGTCTCGAAATTCGGGACAAAAAACTACCCGAGTCGGGTACGGGTCTACTCGGGTAGTGGCCCAAGTGCCGACCTCACATTGTGCCTGTACTCTTTGTTTTTTTTTAAACTTCATTGATACGGACCATCTGTCCTCTACATATTCACATTTTGGAGTTTAATTAAAAAATCAAAATCACGCGATGGCGCACATTGTACATCTACTATGATGTACAGTCCCTCACCCAAATAGGTAACAACATCGTTCTGAAAATTTTGTTACCTATTTGGGTACTTGTTACCTATTTGGGTAATTGTTACCTATTTGGGTAGTTGGGTATTCTAAGCCTAAAAATGACTTTTTCGATGTTGTATATATATAGTAGTAGCTTGTATGTATCGAGAACGGAAAACCCATTATAGTGTGAGTCCTGAATAAAAAAAACATTTATCGTTTCTCATAAAAAAATCTTGACATAAAAAGTTGTTACCTATTTGGGTAGTTGAACTTTGAAAAAAAAGTTGTTACCTATTTGGGTTATTACGTCATTTGTTACCTATTTGGGTGTTACCTATTCGGGTGAGGGATTGTATATTAAATGATGTAATTATCATGCATTTTTAGTGAGAGAAGTATTCAAGACATTACATTATATAAAATATGTCAAACATTTTGATGGACGAGAACACAATGGTCGATCTTAGGTGCTGCTCTCGTACAAAAGACGATTTCACTTGCCGTTTATGTCAAGGCGCAATGTTTAGACAAAATCAGCCAATTGAGTTTTTTCATCACCTCGTGACCAAACACAATTATGAACCAAATGTACTCACATTTGATATAACGATCGGCCCAGAAAAGAATGACAAGATTTCAAGTTTCCAAAAAATGATACTGGACTTTTTAGACAACATAAAACAAATAAAAAGTGATTTTACAAATAATGCAACAGGCGATGATTTCGTCGTTGAAAAAATCGGGGATGATGAGAATGATATGAATATTAAACAAGAATATGATCAAGAGCAAAATCCAGTTGAAAAAGTGCACAATTTAGCGACTTTTGTTGATGAAACTATGGTCAAAAATTTCCATAGAGAAGAAGCTAACAAAGTATTATACAAACAAGGCGTTAAAGAGCAATCCAGTGAAGACCTAACTATTGAAGAAATGTTTAAAACAAATAGGGCTTTTATAAAAGGCCAGCTAGAGATCGATATGGTACAAATTTCAAAGCAAAATTCGAAACGACTTCGATCAAAATTGAACAAACGAAAAGTCTGTCAATTATGTCCCCCTCATCGTAAAGGAGGTGGTCTAACTAAGATTATTTGCTCAATTTGTGGAATTTTTGCCTGTCACAATCACACTGATGCAACCTGCTTTAACTGTTCTAATGACTATGCTATGTTTTTACAATGGCGAGCTGCTAAAAAGCATTAATACTAAATTAGTTTTTCATAAATATTTCATGTGTTGTAAACTTATTGTCGCAAGGCACTGAAGGAAAGCTTTCCCGGCAAATTTGCCTACATAATGAGGGTTTATTAGGCCACTTTTCAAAAATTGGACCATCGGTTGTGTGTTTTTTCGAAACTTCAGACTAGATTTTCTTGAGAAGGGGTCAACTCAAATATATTTGAGTTTCCTGGAAAACTCAAATATATTTGACTTTCTCGGAAAACTCAAATAT
>SCLG01000104.1:79362-94460 GCA_004367875.1 Oikopleura albicans
TATGATAATATGTTGTTGTTGAAGCATTGAACTTGCAAACTTCAACTCAAACGAAATGCAGAAAGCCAATGTCCTCCAAATTGCTATTTTACTGGCACTATTCATAGGCTTGTCTTTTCTGATGTATAAATAATGAACATTTGGTGGACAAACTTACATATGCAACATATCATATTGTTATTGCTGCATGAATATTAAACGACAACGATTCGTCGGAAGCAATTTATCATTCGCCGATATCATATATATACCTTGACAAAAGACCATAAAGGCCATAAAGCGTTCAAAATCGTAGACCCCACACCCACCCTTTTAGTAGACATTATGAAAATGAACTTTAATTTTTTGATATTATTTATGTGTTTTTCGGGTGCGTGGGCGGTTTTTGATGAAGACCAATCGTTTAAGACTGGATTTTTGGACTTGATGAATTCACTAGATGCTGGACCAGTTAGTATTGCCACATATCAAAAGGAAAAGTTCGAAAATAGAAAAATAGATATTTAATTGGCACATTAATAGGTAATACCTATTAAACTCATATATTAGGATATCCTACTAAGCTTAACCCTTAGGCACAGTAATTATGTTAAGTTATTGGCTATTGGCTATAATAATTTACTAATAACGGGCTATTAGAATAATCCTAGAATATACCGTATGGGGACGCTCAGAGTGTGAGGGTGACGTCAGAATAACGTTACAAATCATGGGAAGATTGCTCAAAGCCTCCCAGTCTGAGAGTCCCCATACGGTACAATTTTTATACTACTCACACATATTTTGGCTCAATGTAGTCAATAGGAGGCATCAATACAATATGAGGTTTAAATGGTAGAGGGTCTAGAGTGTAGACCTTATGGTATTAACACGTGAATTTTACCTCCCGGCTGAGTTACGATAGGTACCATTTGACAGCACGCCCTTTAATGAACAACACGCCCTTAAATGAACAATGAATTTCATTAATAAAATTAAAAGCAAGTTTACGACATATACTTATGACTTATACTTATGAAGTCTATCTCTCTAGTTTTAATATTCTTAAAACTGAAGAGATAGACCTCAAAGATAGATAGAGATAAGATAGATCTTAAAGATACTTTTCAAGAACTCGTTAAGCGAAACCCACGAATACCTAGTTTCTTCAGCGCTTATTAGCAATAATTTCACATGGACATTAAAAAATCACTAATTTTAACAAATGCAATGATGTACAATGATGAACTAAACACATATTATTTCAGTTTACATAATTGAAAATAAACTTTGTAACAAAAACGATGTTTGTGTAATGTTAGAATATTACCACTTGTCCGCAATCAAAAGACAAATTTCTTTTGTCGAAAGAGGACATTTTATTGAAAACATTAACTACAAAAGATTGTGAAAAATTTGATATATTGTTAAACTTCATATTCCGTGTGTGTACCGGAAAATTGTCGGTCACTTTCAAAAAACAATTTCAGATTCGGAATCCTTGGCCTACAAGAACCACTCAAAACCGATAATTTGAATTAAAACCGGCTAATTGTAAGAGTGTCTTTATGGCCAAATAGACCCCAAAATTGGAGTCAAAATTTCCAAAATAGGACAGGACTACTTTTTTATGAAAAAATCGAGGTTGTCAGCGAAAACGGGAAACAAGTTTGCAAAGTGGTTGTGTTGAACTAACGAGCGAATATCGAATTAATTACCCGAATAAATGTACTAATTGAGGATGATAATAAATCTGATAAATTGACTAAATTGAGTGAAAATACATAACTGATCTGTATTTATTTTTAGTTGTTAACTCCCAACCAAAAAAAAAAACAGGGACGTTTGTCCCTGCACCAACAAATAGACGTACTTTTTTGTTGTTCGGCTTTATTAAAATGAATTGACAGTGAAATCGAACATACGGTATAAAAAGTAATTGTGCACTGTGCACACTGCCATTAACCCTCAACGAAAAACCCAGGACGTTTCTCCTGTCCCCACCAAAAGACGAATTTTCGTTGTTGTTCAGCTTTATTAAATAAAATGACAGTTGAATTCTTCATAGAAAACAAAATTTTCAAAAAGTAATTTTGAATTCATAGAAAACAAAATTTTTTATTTATCAGGTCTAATTAAAACTCATTCTTTCATTAACTGTCATGCGCCAGTAAGGCCAGATCTGGCCTTACGCCACTTTGATTCAGTATTATTCGTTAACCGCTAACGGAGAAGTAAAACGGCTAACGGATTATGAATTCAGCACCGAAATCACCTTTTTTTAATGATCAAGTATTTTTTCTNGCAGAGCCACATAACTGATCTGTATTTATTTTTAGTTGTTAAGTCCCAACCAAAAAAAAAACAGGGACGTTTGTCCCTGCACCAACAAATAGACGTACTTTTTTTTGTTGTTCGGCTTTATTAAATGAATTGACAGTGAAATCGAACATATAAAAAGTAATTTTGCACTGTGCACACTGCCATTAACCCTCAACGAAAAACCCAGGACGTTTCTCCTATCCCCACCAAAAAGACGAATTTTCGTTGTTGTTCAGCTTTATTAAATAAAACGACAGTTGAATTCTTCATAGAAAACAAAATTTTCAAAAAGTAATTTTGAATTCATAGAAAACTTTAAGTTATATAATATTGACCACAGAGATATGTTAAACTGGTAATAACCAGCCATCAGACAAGAGGAACCATAAAACAGGACAAATGTCTTGGGATTTGGTTGGGCTACTGCTGGTGGTATTTGGTTGGGGGTTAAACCCTTGACCTGAATATTTTTTAAACAGAGCGACACATTTATCTCGCACATCAAAAATAACTTCTAAAAACGTCTATATAACAAAATAAATTGTGATAGTAGTATACGCTAATTTTCAAAAATGGTGCCAAATAGAATTTAGCTAATTTTAACTAATTACCGATGAGCTCGTTAGACGAATTTACTATATATAAACGTTAAGTGTGTTTTGTTTTATACCAAAGAAAATATCGTGGCCATCGTGGTGTTAGTGTTCCGTTATTTCGTATTCATGCGCCATAAAAAATATTTATTATTATAGTGGACAAGATAAAAATTGCTGCTTATGCATATTTTTTTACATATAAGATACGGGAGTAACTTGAACAAGTCACTTTCGTATTATATTAACAAAGTACGACTAGACCAAATATAGACATATTTTTGTCGAAATGCGAGTTGCAATTTTCTTGTTTTTTTATTGCCAAGTCACGGGTAAGTGGAAAGTTTAATAGTTTGATAGTTTGATAGTTTAATAGTTTGTTTCAAAATATGTTTGTGCGATAACAAATTTACGTTATAATTTTTTCTCGAAGTACAAAGTAGTATTTTTTGAGAGTATTCGAACTGAAATTACCAAAGACTTTTTGCACGGTCATGGCGCCATGTCAAATTTAGACATTTTTAGGCATTTTTATCTCTGATCCGAAAAAAGTTGACATAAAATGATCATTTAAGCATTATAAATAGAAGATATTTGTAATCTTTATTTTCCAGATATTTCGTCAAATTCTGACATTTTCAATCCTGTTTTTTACGACTGAATATTAAAAAACACCATTGAAAATGTCAGAATTTGACGAAATATCTGGAAAATATAAATTACAAATATCTTCAATTAATGATTATCAAGTCGATGAATAGAAATATTTGAGCATTAGTGATCATTTATGATTGAAAAATGACTTTTGAGGAAACATGCGGTGATTTCCGAGGTTTTTGTACGGTAAAAATGAAGATGAGTCGTAAACAATAGGACGGTACCGTCTCCAAGTTTAAATTGAATAAAATTATGAATTATGCTTCATGTAACAGAAGCTTTCTTCCAGTACTTTTCTGCTTATAGAATCGCGTTTTTCTGGTTTTAAAAAATCCAAGGCTGACGGATCAGCCGAAAGTCGCATTTCAAAGAGGTTTCAAAGGTGGAGACACGAAGTTTCAAAAGTTAATTTGTCACGTGCACGCTCAGGTGTGCAATTTAAACCCACTCAAAACAAAAAAGGTAGTAAGGTCTACTTCACTGAGCGTAAAATTATAAACCTGATATTTATTCATTGGTGAATATAAGGCGGTTATATATGGTGAGGTCTATATGGTGAGAGTAATATTATATAATATAATGAATATAATTTATATTGTCAATGTAACAGATTTTTTTTTTGTTTACCTCAAATAATTATCAGAAATACAAACAACAAGCTATTCTAGTTTATTTGTTTTATATTCAATGATTATGTTAACTCCGACGGTCTCGTTTTTAATATCCTGTTGCGCCCACAACAGAGCCATATGGCACTGTTTTCGATTATTTCAAGAGCTTGAAATCGACAAGACCTATTCATAAATTGTCGGGTTTGTATGCGCTTGGTTTCTTGATGACGATTATTTGTTGACAAAAGTAATTTCCGGTTAATGAAAATGAACATCCTATAATAGAAGGTGCCAAAGTATTAAAACGGTAACCGGATTTCCATTTCCGGTTCACCGGGCATTGTATAAAATAGACGGCAAATTGGAATTTTCCGTAGTCCAGTTAGTGTAAGTGACAATTGTGCTGATAATAGGTGGTACTAAATTATAAAAACCGCTTATGTAGGGTTATTTAGGTTTTTTTGTTTGGGTGAGGGAATGTATTCAGATGTAAACATATTACTATATGATTGGGTATTTTCAAATCTGAGCCACATGGCGTGCGGGAGTTAACGACCTAAAAAGCCACCAATTTCATTTCCAATATTAGTTACTTTAATTAATGAAGACAAAGTGCATACCATATTGCGGCATACGTATTCGATATTCAATTTTTTCAATTATTTTGTTCAGAGTCAACTGGTACGGACAATACATGCAATACAATACGGTATTGGGTTAATCATGATGTACCCGGTCACGATTTGACCCCAAATAATCCCAAGCAATCCGAAACAGCCGACAGCTGTGCTCAACACTGTTTTGAAAATAATGAATGTAAGGGTTTTGCCTGGGAGACGACTACTAATCATTGCTGGCTAAAAAATGAAGGTTGTGTTTTTCAGCTAGTCGTAAAATTGATTAATCCAACTGGTATAATAAGTAGATGTACTTTTATTTTGAAAAAACTTGAGGCTAAAATTTAGTTGCTAAACTGAAACAAGATAAGGGAAAATAAACAGTAAAATCCAAGATAAAGGTACCTTTTTTGCTAAAATTAACAGTTTTTAACAAAGTGAAAAGTCCCTGCTCCCAAAGCGTAACGATTTGTTGCGCAAAAATTGTAACGCTTTACGACGTCATTTTCTAACGCTTTAGGGCGTAACGCTTTTGGAGAGCAGACTGTATAGATATTGTATAGATTTTTTGAGTAGTTATCGCCTATAAGTTATAGGCTATAACTCATAGGGGGAAAGCGTCCCAAAAATTTATATTTTCGCTGATAGCTTAAAAAACACCACAAAAGAAATAAGAACAGAGCCCTTTGTTTCTAATACGGGGTACGTGAGTGGTCACCGTTGTTATTTTGAGATGGAAAAAGCACCTGCTACGGAACCCGATAATGAAGTTAAGGCTTGCCCTTCCGAGAAATGCTGGAATAATGACGAAGCTGGGGAGTGTCAACTTAAAGACAGCCCAGACTGTGCCTTGTTAACCTGTGGGGCTCGGGAAATCAAAGCCGAGTTTTCCGACGATGTCTTTACGACGGCCGATGTCGAACAGCTAAAAGTCGCAGATAAATTCAACATAGAGATAACAAAGGACGACGCTGGCGATGCGGGAAGCTCGAGTCTGGATTGGATCGCTTCTTGCCCGCTCGGCGGATGTGAAATGTTGAATGCGATTGTCGGTAACGAGTGAGTCAAATTAACACAAAAATTACCAACGCACTGTCCTATTATCTTGCAGTTTCATTCTAAGAAAAACCGTCCGATACAAAACGGTTCACGGAGCAACAGATTTTATGATACATCGTGTATCGTGTTTTATCATTCTTGATTTTTTAACATCGTCTTTTAACAATATTATTTTTTTTTTACATTTTGTTGGAACTTTATTTTCAAAGTCTTGAACATTTTATTTCGTTATTTCATATCAATTCAAGCCGGCATTTTGAAACAAGAAAACTTTTTCCCGAAATATATCAGAAAACCTTTTTTATTTGTCGACTTCTGGAAAAAATGGGTTGCAAAAAAAGTTATTGAAAAATTGGTCGTTTGAAAAATTCGAAAAATGGTTGAAAATAACCTGAGAAAACTTTATTGGGGAAAGTTACAAATAAGCCCTTTAAAAGTAAATATTGGTTAACCAAATATGCTTTTTCCGAAAATTGTTTTTCAAAACAAGACATTATTAAAAAAAAAACTCATACGAAACAAGATTTTTTCCGAGAATGGGTCTTTTGAACTCCCAGAAGTCAACCAGTCCAAATTTGGACTAAAGGTTGATATTTTTTCTAAATGACCCCTAGGGATTATATGCCACTTGTGACTCTTCTGAGTTGACAGATACCGTTTTTTTTTTTAAACCGTGCTGCCATTCGTACAGTTAATGTATGGTTAATGTACAGTTAATGTACGGTTAAATTAACCGGGTTAATGTTTTATTTAGGCTTATTTTAACGCTTCGATATGGCTACTGTACACAAAATTGTGACGATGAGAAGATTGCGCTAAACAACGGCATTGAAATCCGGAACCAACCGTATAATATCATTTTTAATTTTATTTGCAAGTATCCAGTTTCCATTACACTTGATTCGAAATTTCAAGTTAACAAAGCGGCACTTATTGATGCTGCCAAAGAAGGCATCGGAAGTCTTAAGGGTGGATTCGAGCTTATTTTGAATAAGGGAAGTCCAGATGCAGTTGCGCTTGGCCAACGACTTCACGTGGCGACAAAATGGAAGGTGACTGGTTTGACACAGATTAAATTTTTCTACACTGGATGCACCATTAATCATGAAGGCGATGATGTCAAAGTGGGTATTATTCATGATGGATGTTACTCCGAAGTACTTCAGGCCTTGATTCAAAATTTTACTTACGCATAACGTACAGTAGGCTGCCCGTGGGAAAGTCAGGGGTTTTTCTAATACCCAAATCAAATACAGTCCTTACTCTCAATACGGACGCACTCAACTATGTTCCCAAAACAGTCGAAAATGGACACTTTATGTCAATTTCCTCAATACGGACGCTATTTTCGAGAATCAAAATCGCCCGTATTTGAAGTAAGGACTGTAAAAGCAAATTCTAGCATGTAAAGCTTAGTCCGATAAAAAAACTTACTACAGATAAATTTGGATTTAACTTCTAGGCATCCAAAATGACCAAAACTTTTGACGAAAAGGGATCTTTGGAACATGAGAAATTTTTGACAATCTTTTGGAAGCTATTCCACCCACGCAAAAATGTCGAAAAACAATTCGAGTAATTTGCCCATTGTGCTCCGGTATTGTAAAGCAGACCACTGTGGGTATTTCAATTTTAGAATAACTCAGAAACATTTTGAATCGTACACTAGGTCACACCTAACCCAGACGGCAACGATAACCGACTTACCCAATCATTTGACTATCAAACATTCATAATCAAACACTTTGCCGGCAAACAAATTCTAAAATGTACTATTCAAATGTGCAAAATGGACGCTGAAGGAAATTGCCCTGCGCCAGTATGCTCCACTGATACCGATCTGGCACCGTATAAATATACACTAACAGGATTTAGTGGTTAATGAAAAAAAAAGAAGAAAAATTACCGGTGTACGGGATTTTTACTTTTACTATTAATTTTATACTGTCATATTCTATTCAATTTGTCATTTAAAGAAATAAACGAATTTCATAAATATCATTTTTGTTTTCATCTCAATCAAGTTGAACTTCAACGGTTGAAGTGACCAAATGTGATTATTAGAGTGAAATATTTTCCCCAACAAAAAATAATTTTACATCAGTTTTAACAAATGTAAGTTGCTTTCAGAATTTCTATTTTCTCGCGAAATTTTTCGGAGATTTTTGTGTGTTTGAATGTTATTAAGACCAAAAATTAAATTAGACTTGTGTTCGATTAGCAAAATAAAGAAATATAACCACAAATTTGGTTTAATTTTCGATGGTTTCAAAATGAAAAAAAAAAGATATTTTGAAAAACATTCTACAATCTACATGTACATGATTTTGGTGAAATAAAGGGTGAAATATGAATGTCATATTTGTTATAAGTGATGTAAAAAACCTTTGCTGTAAACTATTTTTTGTCAAATATAAGCTCTAAAAATCATTTGGTTAAAATTTTGATACTCGAAAATAACGCCCCTATTCGGGGCGGGTAAATTATCGTAAATTAACCATTTTTGAACGTTTTGGCGAGACCATTTTTTATTTAATAATCAATCAAAGAAGATTTCCTGTGCCGATTTCCAACCTTTATAGTGTATAGTTTATACACCCCCTGCGCTGTTATCTTGCAACTATTGCATGAAAAAAATTCGCAAGATAACGGAGCGAACGGGGACATCTGCAAGATAACAGCGCAGTGCTTAACACATAAAGATAGGGATTCCTGGAAAATTGGCCGAAAAAAATCTGCAAGATAACGAAGCCAACGGGAAAATCTGCAAGATAACGGGTGACAAGATAACAGCGCAGGGGGTGTAGCATGTATGCCTTTTTACTACCGTGTGCTGAATTTCAGATTTTTGGGCTTTGAACAATCTTTATATCGCCCTAACGATATTATTGCATAATATATTACAGGACTGACTGATGAAGAAAAATGACAGAAAAATATTTACAGAGAAAAATTGGAGTTTACGGAAAAAAATCCGTGTTAAATCGTGGCGCTCAGAGAGACTACCTAAAAAACTTTTTCGACATTTGTGAAATAATCTACCTTTCAAAAAAAAACAGTAATGCCAAATTAAATTATTGAAATTAATCATTGTGAACTATCCAGATCAGAGTTGAAAATAACGGCCATCTGAATGGTCAGATGGTCGACCATCGACGGCCATCGACATCGGCTCAACGACCATCGACAGAAATGTTGCCCAACGTAGTAATTTTTCTCAACACTTTTTTGATGTTACGTTGAGCCAACATTTCCATGCTCTAGATGAAACTTTTTTTTATTAATACTCCACCTAATCAGTTATCTTAACTGTTTTGCTGAAAAAATGATAATTGAATTTTGTTAAGATAATTGGATAAGACATTTGGTAAGATAATTGGAAATCTCGATACGTTTTGATTTAAAAAGTGTAAAGGTAATCAAATTGCGTTAAGAAAACTGGTTAGGGGGTGTAGTGAAAGTTTAAAATATTTACTATAGTATGTAATATGATAAAGTTAAATCTGTGGCGCAATGACGATGGTGGAGCAGCACTGTGAAAATTTGAATGGTTCCCATCCTTCCCCATCCCCCAAATCCGAGCCCCGTGGTGCTTTGTCCCACTCAATGTGATCGTAGACTGTATTGCTAAAATCAACTGGCTCGAATAATCGGGCAGCTGCCAAACCACTCACTTCAGTTGGAAATGATGGATTTTTCATTTCTTCGTCATTCCATTGGCCACCTTTATGACACATTGAAAGGACCATATGTGCCTTATTATAAAAGTTATGGACCATAACTTATGGTTGTGTTAAAGGGGGATAACACAACAGTTTGATTAAGAGGCCCTTACCTACTTTTTCTTTGGGTAGCTTTACTTATCCCGGATAAGTAAAGCTACCCAAAGAAAACGTAGGTAAGGGTCTCTTAATCAAACTTTTGTGTACTATAAAGTATCAGCTATACTTTTAGCTATACTTTTAAGTAATTATTTTCGCGATTAAATTTTATTTAAAAATGTTATACACAGGGTGCACCGTTATGTTTCACTTTTTCCCGCTCGGGCCATTATGTTTCACTATTTTTTGAATTTTTTTGTGAAACATAACGGCGCACCCTGTGTAATTAAAATGTTGGTCTCATCTCAAAGTAAGATAAAAGGGCACCGTGGAATCTCGCAAAAAGTGCTTTTTCAGAGCACAGTGCTGCCATTTGTGGGTTTTGGCCAAAATTCGGAGACAAACTTTTTCTGCGAAAAATTTCCTTTAAGCTGCCACTGGCACCGTACTAGATAAAAATTTTCACAAGTGACAACGCTATGTAAGGGTTGGTTTCAATAAACAGCAAACTTATTGGCACTTGACGCCCTCTGTATATGATATTACAAGCAACGCGGTGAGTCATTTGCGTGGCTAAGGGACGATAGCCAAAAAGAGGCGCCTATAAAAACTCATGAGCCAATAGGCGTTGCTTGTAATTCAGTTACAGACCATTCGCGCCTACTTATACCGCGTGTTTATTTATAATATTATTAAATTATATTGTTATTGTTAATCATTAATTTAGTTTCAGTCAAGATTCAGAAAAATACAAAAAAAAACTCATCCTTGATTGCCAAAATTTAGTTTTTATGTTGTTCGGAATTGCTCAGTTGTGTCTACATATTTGGTATTTACATGTTTTTACATGTAAAAATTGCTTGTAATTTGTGGTTTAATAATTGAATGAGAAACATGGGAAACATTTCCTGCTGAATTTCACGAGAACGTTTTTGAAAATGTGGTATTTTACCTTATTGTTATGGAGTTGACTGACAACGTCATTATTCCAAAGCTGATAGAGCTCATCTGCTTTTCCACATGGATTCGCTTTTTTACAATAAGTGTTTCCAATACCGTTGAAGTCCTCGCAGTCAACCGCTTTTGTGTAATCAAATTGTGGTTTTGAATGGGCAATATCCCATTTTGTATGAATGTAATCTATTTTCCGCTTTTAAAATGTTAAAAAGTAGGTATAGCTCCTTCCTTAACCCCGTTTGGAACGCATTTGATCTCGGAAACTATTTATGATAGACCAGTCAAAGGTTATTTTAAATTCGGGAAATTAAAATCGCGAGTTAACGATGAATTCGGGAAATAAAAATCGCAAGTTTACGACGAATTCGGGAACCAAAAATAAAGTTATAAATTATTCGCTTTTATCAGCGTTTCCTGGCGCAGCATAGATCGCAATGGAAATATCAATTTCGATCCCACGCATAATCATCCCCATTGTTCCACAAGGTCCAGTTCGTTCCTTGGTCGTTGAGTCAACAACATAATATGGTTGATCCTGAATTTTCGTGTCCCAACCGTCGTACCACCAGGTGTTGCCATTTGCGTCCGGCTGCGCATCCTCCGCTGTCCCACACCATGCAATTGTCATGTATGTATTTGTTTTATCGTCTTGGATGAACTTATTAAAATATGCCTCCATTTCATTTACACATTGTCTTGTTTTGATTTCAAGAAAAACAAATTATGCAGGGCTATCAACAGATTTATTACAGCTAGAATTTTAACCAAGTATAGGGGGTATACCGATTCCGGGCTGCTTTAAGGGGGTACACCGATTCCGGGCTTTACATAATATGTTAACAACTGCATTTCCGAGTCTTTTTCTAATTCCAACTCGAAAAACTTCAACTCCGGATAGATTTCTAAGCAAAATCCCAATCTAAATACCGTATGGAGACTCTCAGACTGTGAGGCTTTGACCAATTTTCCTATGATTTCTAACGCTATTCTGACGTCACCCTTACAGTCTGAGCGTCCCCATACGGTAAAACCGTTAAAAAGTACAAAAAATAGTATTCATTGTGTCATAAAAGTTTTATATGGTTTAGATGCCGCCGTTTTTTCGCGAGGGCTCGACAGATGCCTTAGACCTTTCCCTTTGAAATTCATATGTTAATTTTTAGTATTTTGAAATCATAGTTAAGAGTCTGACATTTGCCAGTGGTATCACCCATCAGCATTTGTGCATATATAGCAAAACCATCTTCCCAGCTGTTTCGTACATGGTAGGCATCCATTGCTTTCGTCAAAGCATACTCCACATCAAACACTGTTGATGCCGCCAGGGAAAAAGAAATAAAACAAAGTTTCATTATTCGGTTTAGCTAGAAAAACTTCGAGTGAAATTAGGCGCGCAATCGCATCTGAATATTTATTGTAAAACACCAGAAATAATTCCCATCAAATGTAGTCAGACATGACTTGCACAATTATGTTTGTTTTATGTTGCATAATAAAACTTGTATTGTGTTTATTAATGATTTTTTGAACTACGGCTGTTATAAATCACAAATAACTTGCCTCTCAATAATGGCTAATTTTAAAACGAAAAAAACATATGTTGTCTGCAAATTGTGGCGTTATTTTTTATCTCCTTATACGTTTGACTATACTCATGCTCATTATATATAGTGAGCTCAAAATTCATTAAAAACTCTTTTTTTCTTTTTGAATCACCCGCGAGAAGATTCCGAGTTCTCTTCAAATTGAATATATTATATATATATTGAAATTGAATATATATATATAAATTGAATTAATACCTATTTAGAAGGTGTTGTTACTTCAATTGAGACAGATTAAACAATGAGTAATATGACTCATTATTAATGAGTTATTATATAATAACAACATGATATTGCGAAATTCCCCGCTCGTGCTGTTATCTGGCCGGTCTCTAATTGGATAATAAGAAAAGAGTGTTGCGGAAATTTTCCAGACAATCCGCCTACGCCTTGCGCAGTTATATGGCCATTAATATGTAACAGAACATTTTTTTGGCGAAACTGTCCACCAGATAACTGCACAGGTGGTGTATTAGATTTAATCAATTTAAAGCTTAATTTTTAGTTGAACACATTTTAATCTCATTGTATCCATAAAGGGGTCACAAACTAGTATAAATGCTCGTGGGAAGCAATGTAAAACAGCGACCCTTATTTGGAGCAATATGTCTATCGAAAAAGGCGACCCTAACTCAGCACGCCCTATACTTATTTTATTTGAATTGCCCTCTGACATAATAACTTGTTACAAATTTAATGTAATTTATACTCGAAAAAATATACATCAGATTTCCAAAGTAAAGACACCCTAATTTGGACGTAGTGAAATGATCATATGAAGAGAGGAGGCAGGCCAATCAGCGCCGCACTCGAACCTACACAATAAGCGAAATAGAGTCTCCACACATACGAAGATTACAAAAAACGCATAACATAATCTATTATAAATATTTATAAACTTGGCAATATATGAACACAAAAATCTAATAACAATAACGGTATTGAATAACCATTTGGAAATTTAAACAAAGTGAAAGAAGGGGTAAATCATAATTTTCCCTGTTCGTCCATTACAATAAAATAAAATTTATGATAATAATAATGGTCTCGAAAATAGAGGTCGGCACAGGGAATCCCACGCCGAGTAACACGGGTCAGACCCGGATTTTCCGCGGGTAAGATAGGGGTAGAGTCAGAGGTCGACACTTTTTGGACCCTACCCGAGTTGGACCCAAATGGACCCGATTTTTTAGGGTTGAGTCCACTTTATTTTTGCCTGGGTCCAGTAGGGTCCAATTTGGGTTGGGTTGGGTCCACTTTTTTCACGACCTCTGGGTAGGGTAACCATTTTTTAGGCCGGGTCTGACCCGGCACGGGTCACAGATTTTCGAGGTGGGTCAGCCGGGCCAAACTCGACAGGGGTCATGCCCAAATTTTTAGGTTTAAACTTTAAAGTATTAATAGATTATACATAGTCAAATAATGGAATGTGCCGATCTCTGCTCGACAATAGGTTATTATTTAAAGTCGGTACGTAAATGCAGGGATTAGAATCTAATCATTAGATTTTCTCTGGGAGTTAACCTCTGAATCTGTGGATGGTTGGGGTGGTCCACACATAAGCTTTCGGTGTGGTGCATGATGTCTCTTCATGGGTTGTGAGTTAGGGTTATCTGGTGTTTAATTTGATTGCAATCATTCCCATTAACAATTATGGTGCTTAAAAATAAGGTTTTTTGAAACTTTCATGAGACATGTAAGCTATTTCACGTCATTAATTTTATTAATTTGTGTTACGACGTTATGTAGAAGTGTTGGAAATATCACATGATAAAATTTTGGACACAAAAACTGTTGCCGTGAAACCCCCACGTGGCCGTGAACTTAAAGAAAATAGATATTTCAAACTCTATCTCTTCCTACAGTTTTCACACGATGGATTTCGTTTTTGGGCAAAATGTGTCGAATACCAATAATAACAATAAAATATTGCGTTTTTTTTTATTTATAGGTCCAAAACTCGATCAATACTGAAAAAACTGAAAAAATCGGGGTTTCGCAACAATTCTTGACCTTGAAAATTAGAGATCCAAACATGTTTACAAAACAAAACTCGATATTTTATTGTGGACCACCGCCAGACCTATTAGATGTGAGGACTGATAGTATAAATATATTCGGATTTCAGTGCATCCACCAAGTGCGGTACAAATGTTGTCAGAAACAATCATACCTAAAAAAAACTAAATAAAAAGGCAGGTTGTGCATTTTTTGACAAAATCAAAAATTGGCGTTCGATTGCGACGAACAAATCGGACAACAAATATGTCCGTTTTCTACCTTGATAAAACATAAACACTTTTATAATTAACGCACCGCACGTGTTATTAGAGTCCGGTAAAGCGAAACAACCAAAGGATGAAATTCTGGCTGGCACGTTGACCAAAAAAGACTCATTTGGAATAATGCTAAGGATAAAACGGTTGTTAAGAAAACGCATATCGAAAGTCAAGGTGTGTTTCAAGAATTGTTCCAGGAAAATTAAATAACACAAGAATCAGGAAGGTTCACGGGAAAGTATGCAGCAAATGTGTCTGCGGGTAGCTGGACAGTAGAAAAATGTAGTTATACCCGCTTGCGCCTTTCAAATTCAACACTATTGCTAAAATTTAAAATTCTTATAAATAAAATCAGCTTTTATAAGACGCTATTATTAGACGGTAATAGAATTGCTGGAAAATGACGATGCAAAAATTAACGGTTTAGTGCGCAACCTGTCCCTCCTTTTGTTTAACCCATAGTGGACTTATAGTTGGGGCAGGGATCGAAATGTCAATCACAAAATCACAAAGTCACACTCACAATCGTAATCACACGTGTGATTTTTGCGTGATTGTGAATCACAATTTGTGATTTAAATTTTTTTGCCTTTTGTGAG
>SCLG01000104.1:96991-107638 GCA_004367875.1 Oikopleura albicans
AGTAATTTTTTGAAAATTACAAGTTAGTTACAATTTTTTTAAAATTTTCAAAATGTGTTTAAAATTTGTTAAAGATTTGTTGAAGATTTGTTAAAGATTTGTTAAAGATTTGTTAAAGATTTGTTAAAGATTTGTTAAAGATTTGTTAAAGATTTGTTAAAGATTTGTTAAAGATTTGTTAAAGATTTGTTAAAGATTTGTTAAAGATTTGTTAAAGATTTGTTAAAGATTTGTTAAAGATTTGTTAAAGATTTGTTAAAGATTTGTTAAAGATTTGTTAAAGATTTGTTAAAGATTTGTTAAAGATTTGTTAAAGATTTGTTAAAGATTTGTAAAATTTGTTGAAATTTTGTAAAATTTGTTGAAATTTTGTAAAATTTGTTGAAATTGCGTAAAATTTGTTGAATTTGTAAAAAAAATTGGTAATTTTGTTAAAAATTGTCCAAAGTTTGTAAAAGTGTTTCAGAATTAGTATGTGTTATGTGTAATCAAAATTTGTTAATTTTTTAACATTTGTAAAATTTGACTTGGAGTGTGCAATAACTTCAGAAAAAACCTTGACCATAATGGTCCAATTTGCGGTCCCGACTGTTTTCATTATTAATGGGAAAGTAAATTGTAACATTTTCGTGTACCCTGGGCTACCTCGACATCTTATTAATATTGTCAATATGGTCCTTAATTTGTACGACGCTTATTTTGGGGATCCGGTAATTCGTCATTCGAGGCTTACCCAAAATAATTTCTCGATAGTTTGAAATTAACCATAATAGAAACACTAAAGTTCAAATGATTTTAATCGCAGTTTATCCTATTAGGGTTACGATAGTTAATTTAATCTTTCCAGGAACTATGTGAATTTTAAGGTAAATTGCTCTAAATGCCCAAAATTGTGGGGGAAACGATTGGATAAACTATTTTTGGGCTTCGGGGCTAACATAGCGATCGTTAACATAGGGCACGCACCATCATGACTGGGCGCCATGATCGGCGCCATGGTCGGCGCGCCAATGATTGATCGAAGGATTTGACAATTTTTGTCAAAATACGACGTGTTAAGATTAGACTTAGACCGCCTGAGGGGTTATCTTACCTTTATAAACGCTTAAAAACCGGTAAGATAACCCAACTTTGGTAAGATAACCCGTCAGGGTGTTTGGTTCAATAATCGATATGTTTTGGTCAAAAAAGTGGTAAGATAACCCAATCTTTGTAAGATAACCAATGGTATTACTTACTATCTTAAAGATAACCCCTCAGGTGGTGTAGTTAGTTTTTTTTTAATTTAAAATAATTAATACAGATGTTTACCGTATGTTGGCGCTCGGACTTTTGCGGTGATAAACAAATCATAAGAAAATTGCTGGAAACCCGACAGTCTGAGCACCAACATAATAAATTAAATCAACAAATAAAATAAACGCCTAACTATGACGTGTTGCTCACGTTTTTAGCCAATTCGTGCAAGTGTGGTTGAAATCTTCCTGAATAAATGTTTCACATTGTAATTTCGTAATTGACGGACAATGGCAACTAATGTAGCAATTATAATTTTTTTATCATACTAAAGATATTTTACATATCATATGTAACAAATCATATGTAAAAATAATTAGTCATTGATTCAAAAAAACCTCTGCTTATTATCAGTATTATTATATTTTCAATTGAAAATACATGAAGAAACTACATGAAGACTGTATTCACAAGAAATTAATATTATTAATATTAAAAAAGTCAATATATAAGCTTCATACCGGGCCCATTAAGTTTTTTTGGCGGCACTTGACAGAAATTGTGTTTGTACGCTAACCGGATGTTAGTTCCAGTGGGCAAATGTGCGCCCAGTACTGCTCAAAGCTGTACCCGAATTTACCTCATCGAAAAGAATATACCCTCGGATATTCGGCACCGCGGCATCTGGTAGAAAATGTCTGTCGCGGAAAAATATTTTTCGCCGAAAAAGATTTTTCGTGGAAAAAGATTTTTCGCGGAAAAAGATTTTTCGCAGAAAACGTATCTCGCATAATTTTCCCAAAAATTCTTTATCAGAGCATACTGCTGCCATTTGTTATTTTGCGCGGAAAATATATTTTGAAAAAATTCGGCGAAAAACTTTTTCTGCGAGATGCCACGGTGCCACATAGCCTACGATTTGAAATACTAGGGTACGTGTACAATATCTGTCAACCTATACCACATACAGTTATGACTTATAAGTGTCAGTTTCTTTTCCTTCGGATATCTCATTCTTTCTGGTTAATAATAATTGCCCGATTATTGCCCATTCTCTGCCGCAATTGCAAACACAAGCCATGCTTTCTAGGTTCAATTTTCTTGATGAGTTTTGATGACCAGACGCAATCATAAATTTCCATTTGTTGTTTTATAAATATTAATTTCGATAAATATTTATTGCAGTTGCAGTTTGACAGGACAAGGGGACATATAGAATGCATAATTCTGATAAATTGTCCCTAAGAAAGGAAAAAGTATAAAGCTTTGGTGATGACGCAATATTACTTAAAAATATCGTTTATTTTCGTTTGTAAAATATTTGCATATGTTTATCAATGTCAAAGAAAGGTTAGTGTCTGATTAATATTTAGATTAAATTGTGGTAAAGGAAATTTTCTGAAATTAAACATATTATTTCACCGATGTTTCCTGCTTCAGACTCTTTAAGACTTAAATGTCATATCGTTCTGATTTTAAAACGCAAAAAAATTTTTAGCGGAAATGCATATTTCTCCTTAACCCTTGTTCTCCACCGCTCTGCTAGTGCTTGTTCACCACCGGGATACAAATTTGTATCCCGCGTCTTTGGGACCTCAGTGTGCCTTAACGCGACATTGTATGGCCAATGTTAAGCTTTAGTTTGAAAGGTCTGACCTCTGGCATTCATAAAAAAATACAACGGTATTAAATTTTAATTTTAATTTGAGATTTAAAGAACCCGAAGGCCAACGATTTGCGAAAAATGGCGCAAAAATCTTCATTGTCGAACCTTGATTGGTCTCTAGACCAAAAATTAACAAAAAACTCGATATAACATAGGGCTGGACCGATTTTTTGCCTACTCTTAACCTATTCAAAAAAATAAAAATTAGGTCGGNAATAAACTTTCGTAATGTGAAAATTAGATGCATTGGTGATTACGGCATGTAGCCATAAATTGCTTTTGGTTATGTTAGTGAAGTTCACACGTTTTACCAAAAACAGCAAAGAAAAAGAAATTGGCTTCGGATCGATAATTAAATCCAATTATATTAATTCAATTACAGGGGGTGCGCATACTATCATCATCATAGTATGATCCAGCACGACGACATCACCGAAAGCTTTATTGAACAGCTCTGTTTTTGAAATTCAATATTATATTTGAAATTCATATTATAAATTCATATATGAAATGTCGTCTGCAATTTTCGATTGACTCATGTCACATGAGTCATGTGACTCAGTCCTTTGACCCTTATGACCAGTGTTGGGCGTTCGAATTTTCGAATTTTCTTCTCAACGCGTTGGGGGTGTTAGGGAAATTTTATTTCTAACGCGTTGGGAACGTTGGGTGCTGCGGTGCGAAGCATTTGTCGAGCCCTAACAAAAACAACAAAAGAAAAAGAACAAAAAAGTCTCCCAGATTTATTCAATTTGTCATTTCAATGAGCTTTAATTTTAAAAACAAACACAAATTCTCAAACAGAAATTAATGACCATAAAATAAGTACAGTAATTGTACATAAATTCTGTTGTACATAAAATACGTAGAGTTTTTTTGCGTATCTATGAGAACAATTTAATGCCAAAAAATATATCATAGTACATGAATTGTCGAACATCCGGTATTATATTTTTGTAACCGTTATAAAAACATTATGATTATGTAAATTTACATTTATGAAAATTTTATCAACATTCAGTCGCTTTTACATAGTTATCCGAAAATAAATTTATCATAAATATATTAGTTAACGGTGAACGCTCAAAAACTGGATCGTGATTTTCAGTATTTTGCTCTTTAGCGCCACCACTGATTTGGTGGATTTTCCGAAAACTACCATAAATTTCTCTTTATAATGGCGGTGATACTGGTAATTTTTTACTGAACCATCTTCGTGGTTAAACACGAGAAAAACCCTTATTTTACCGTTTTTTTTTTTGAATTTTGGTCGGTTAAAATTACGCGAAAAATATTGTTGTTGATCACATCAGAAGCGCCTTAACCTTCTCAATACGTCAGTGTTTTTTTTACAAGTCGTATTTATGAAATTAGAGCGCAAACCGTAAAAAAATGTTCTAACCGTCCTATCTGAAATCGGTTATGTGACATAACTTATGTGACATAACTTATGTCCGAATAAGTTGAAATTTTGTAAGCAAACTCAGATTACCTATTGTTCAGTTCATGTCCATTTTCAGATGATACTGTATTATTTTTATAGTTGGGTCATTTAGGAATACCCCCTAGCCATTCGGTTACTTATTTGAGTAAGGGACTGTAGTTTAACTAAATTTAAAAAGTTTCGGATTTAAGGATGGTCATGACCCAAAATACCAATAACTATAATTCCCATTTTTCTGATCATGGAAGTGAACTTGGATATCGACTCACACTATAAGTAACATAAATAAGTCTCTATGTGTCCAAAATAACAGAAAAATCTAGAAATTATGCGTCGTTTACGTACTAGAAAAGTAGCCATATTTTTAGTGTATTTTAGAGTATTTCTCTCTGTATTTTTTTGTTGCAAACTAGTTTGTGTTTTAATTCAATGTTTATATAATCTCCAGTGCCCTAAGACACTACACAAAAAGTTTAACATTGAAAAAATCACGATTTCTAACTTTAAAGTGGTACAAATGCCCAAATTTCAGCAAAAATCACGGATGTGACGTCACGCCAAAGCGTCCAAGTAAGCGCCCGAGAAAAAANATCTTGAGTCAGTACCGTGGTCTTTCGAGGAAAAAGTTTTTCAAAAAAATATATTAAAAAAACATTTGTCGGATAATTTCGCGAAAAAGCTTACTCTACATTAAATGAGGGTGACCACAAATTCATTCACATTTTCCCGAAAAGCGATTTCTTCTGAATTTGTTTTCTTCGAAAAACCTTATTTAAAAAAAACGAACGACGAGGGTACGTTGCAACTAAAAGTTTAGTAGTAATTCTTCTAAAATAATCTATCATTATGGGTACCAAAGGTCTTATAATGACCATGGTTAGTTACAGTGAAAAAAAAATTTGCTCAAAATATATTTATTTTGACGTATACATGCTAGCAAACGTCCGAGTTTAACATAATATGTGTTCAAGGGTTAAATCTTTAAATTGATTGATTACAACGGTCCGTTGTCAACGGATATCCTACGTATTTGAATACCAACAGACTTATAGAATTTTTTGGTAAATTGTTTGATATGTAACTTGGGTAGAGTCCACTTTAGTCAAAACTATTTCATAAATAATTATATATACCCTCTCGACACAGTATTTTTGCTTTTGCATTAAACTTTATCCAAGAAAGATTTTACAAAACTGCTAATTGCACAACTGTTTACCGATTTAATATTTGTAATACTTGGGTAAATTTGCATTTCAAAATCACACATTTAAGGACGGGACATAGGCGTTGTTTACAAACTTGTTTCGGCAGACAATTAACTACAGCTTTTAAGGTACCACGAAAGTCAATCGATTTTTTCTTATAAATTAGAGAAAAATTTCCTGGTAATATATTGTTTCGGTTTGCTAGCTGATAACTATTGTCACAAACCACCCATAGAGCGTTGAAATTGACAAAAATTCAGTGCAAATAAAAGTGTATGATACCAACGCGTTGGGAACGTTGGGCGTTGGTGGGATTTTATTCCCGACGCGTTGGGCGTTGGGAAAAATTCAAACGTTGGCCAACGCTTGCGTTGGGCGTTGGGGAAATTTGGAGCGTTGGCCAACTTTTCCAACACTGATGATAACGGTGAAACATAACGGGGTGAAACATATTGACTCACCTGGTGTACAAAATTTTTTTGAAAAGACTTGCATTCAAACACACTGAAAACTGTTACAAAGTAAATTCAAAACAAATTGTTTTTTAACGACATTTGTTTTGTCGGTTTTGATAATTGAATTATAGTCGGTTTTGCAGACTGATTCAACATGAGCATCTGTAATTGCACTTGCAGATCGTGAAGTGTCTGATTAGTGTTGAAACGAAGTCTTTTTTGACGTGGCATCACCAGTAAAGCTATTTATACGAATATTATGAATTCAAAAGCCAATTTGCAGTTTCAGACGAGTACCTGTTCCGTTTTGTTTTTCTATCCAAATTGTAGCCTGCCGGGAACTGCCTTATTTAACACGTGGCCACAATATTCCGTTGAACTTGTCAAGATTGGTGTCCCTTTAACTTGTGCGCGTTTTTTTAATTGAAGAATATAAGTGGTGCATCAAAAGTACCTCAATCTATCATATTTAACGTTAAACCTGAATTTGCGTTTTGTTTGTTCATTTCACAAGTCCAATCGGGTTTCATATAACTTCCAGATTTGGGCTACGTCCCTGTATGTATTTTTATGAACGGAAATTAAAAATCGATATATGAAAGGGGAGAAACGGTAACCCCCAGAGGTTTCGTGAGTATGAAATACCTTTCAAGGTAAAAATTGGTCCTTAGCGCCAAAATGTGATTTTTTTTAATTTTTGTATTTTAAATTCGTGATCTACGAATCAAACTGCATCACAAATGAGAGTTTCTAAGAAACTTTTTTGCGGAGAAAGTTGAATGTCCCTATTTCAAAAATAGGACTGAAAAACGCAAAGAATTCATATTTAACACGGAGTAGTTGTGTTGTACATCTTCAGTTTACAAAAATAAGAAATTTAAACATGTGTGAACCAATAATCTCATAATGTAGAATCAGTTAAAATGCGCAAAACAAAATTTTAGTGGTGTTTTTTGGCTCGCGGGCTCCTTTGGCCGAAAAGAAGATAAACGGACAGTTACACGCGGTCCGTTACACCATCCAAATTAAAATTGAGCGTACAGTTCATACTGTCTCTTCAATTTCCTTCATGAAATATCATGTGCCGGAGCTCAGACTGTTGGGGTGATGCCAAAAAAAAAAGCGTTATAAATCATAGGAAGATTGCTCAAAGCTCAACAATCTGAGCTCGAACACATGGTATAGATGAGCATCGGCCACGTCAAAAGGTTCCCTTGCGAGTTAAAAATAGGATTAGTGATAGTTTACATTAGACATGTTTATTAACGTTTACATTCATTTAAGGTTAGGGGACATCATATTATAGACTTATTTGCTTGGAAAAGCCGAGAAAAAATGTGGTAAAGGGCTACAAGTTCCAATTTTGGAGAAGAAAGACTTTAAAAAGCTTGAAAAAGCNATCGCACACCAATTTTAGCACCGGCGCATCGGGGTTAACTTGTGAGCGTTTTTTGGGCTACGTCCCTGTATGTATTTTTATGAACGGAAATTGAAAATCGATATATGAAAGGGGAGAAACGGTAACCCCCAGAGGTTTCGTGAGTATGAAATACCTTTCAAGGTAAAAAATGGTCTTTAGCGCCAAAATGTGATTTTTTTTAAATTTTTGTATTTTAAATTCGTGATCTACAAATCAAACTGCATCACAAAAGAGAGTTTCTAAGAAACCTTTTTACGGAGAAAGTTGAATGTCCCCATTTCAAAAATAGGACTGAAGAACGCAAAGAATTCATGTTTAACACGGAGTAGTTGTGTTGTACATCTTCAGTTTACAAAAATAAGAAATTTAAACATGTGTGAACCAATAATCTCATAATGTAGAATCAGTTAAAATGCGCAAAACAAAACAAAATTTTAGTGGATTATGAATATTTTGATCGATCTCAGACGATCTTCTATGACGCAATATGAGCCATATTGAGTTTTGTAAGAAACTTATTTAGCTCAATTTTATACCACATTGTTATTTTAGTCTTTTGGTAGCAAAAAAAAACACGCGGTGTCCCCAAATTTTAGTGGATTGGGACACCGCCAGGGATGGGACACCATACATGGGACAACGCCATGGCCCATGGGCCATGGATTGGACACCATTTTGCTACAAAAACGACCAAAATAACGATGTAGTAATTCTAAAATATTAAGAGTCTAAACTTTTTGAGTTTCAGTGCATGTGTTTTTTTTTTGGCTCGCGGGCTCCTTTGGCCGAAAATAAGATAAACGGACAGTTACACGCGGTCCGTTACACCATCAAAATGAAAATTGAGCGTACAGTTCATACTGTCTCTTCAATTTCCTTCATGAAATATCGTGTGCCGGAGCTCAGACTGTTGGGGTTATGCAAAAAAAGCGTTATAAATCATAGGAAGATTGCTCAAAGCTCAACAATCTGAGCTCGAACACATGGTATAGATGAACATCGGCCACGTCAAAAGGTTCGCATGCGAGTTAAAAATATGATTAGTGATGGTTTACATTAGACATGTTTATTAACGTTTACATTCATTTAAGGTTAGGGGACATCATATTATAGACTTATTTGCTTGGAAAAGCCGAGAAAAAATGTGGTAAAGGGCTACAAGTTCCAATTTTGGAGAAGAAAGACTTTAAAAAGCTTGAAAAAGCAAATTGGTGGTTTAACAAGACAATTGCATGCGATGGTGTTCAAGGAAATCGAATTAAAACCAATTAGCAAAAAACATGTTCAGCCAAAAGTGAAACAAAAATANCAATTTTTTTCTAAATCTTACATTTAACACATGTATCTGTGGCTTGTCTGTAAAATATATATTTCAATGATATTACGCAAAACTCATCTAATAAGTGTTAACTTGAGACAAATTTCAGTTCATTTTTTGATAAAAGATCGTACTCATATTTAACCACGGTTATATATTACCATGGTTAACCAGACTTCCTTCCATAACTCTAATATTTCACAAGAATAATTTTGAAAAAAATCCAACAGAGCACGGACGGGATAGATTAAACATTGGAGCGCAGTGCGTGGGCGATGAGGTATTAGGATTTATACGGGGATAACTTGGAACTTTCCATAAATTTCTGGGAAAATTTTCTTAATGTCTTAGATTTTGTGGAACATAAGAGCTCACCCAGTGATTAGCGATTTATCCCACACAAATTGGGTTGAATTACTAAAGTATAGGTTCGTTGAAAAGTTGTTGTGATTCCTATGGTAAACAAATTTACATATTACAAATTTACATATGTTAGCGCGGTTTCATAATTGAACATGTCAAAGTCGTCATATTATATAAATGTAATCCGATAAGTGTAAAAAGTGGTTAATGTTTGAAAAATATGCTTCTCAAAAATCCTCATTTTTTTATAATTTCGCGGGATATTATTCTAATATTTCATTAATTAAATAATAGTCAATGTCAAGCAATATATACTTTTTTTTGAAAGAAAATGTATCGTATTGGGGTGGGGACTGTATATAAATTAACACAAATATTTGAATAATTTCACGTGAAATTCTAAAAAAAATGAAACTTTTTGAGCGGTATATTTTTGCGAGGAATTTATTGAATTAGGCATTAAAGCAAAAACTCGTGAGTAAGTACAAAAAGTGCTAACTATCAATTGCAGTAAAATATTTGAACCTTAACTCCCAAGGGTCACAAGTGGCATATAATCCCTAGGGGTCACCTAGTCCAAATTTGGACTAGACGCCTTTGTGACCATGTCCAGCATAAAATCTACAAGAACTATGCGGTTTCTAGGGTAATCGACTACGACGAATTCGATGGGAACAATGAAAAAGTTCTCAGAGGTCTCCNTGAAGGTGATTATCGAAATAGGCCGTTAATTAACCTTTGAAAGTAAGTGCTAGAAAGAAACGTGATTTTCATTTTTTTTTTTTTGACAATTAAATTTACTAAAAATCTTTACAAAAACTAATCACGAAAACGTCAGCATATCTACTGTCTTATTGACCAATAATGTCGTACAACCGTAATTATGAGTATTTTTTTGTATTGAATTAACATACAGGAACCGCGCGCTGTAACCAGCTACGAAAAATTCCCAATTAGTGGTCAAACAGAAAAATGGTTGGTTATCACCAATAACGTATCGGTAATAATATTATCGCTGAAAAACGCTTGGGAAAAATTAGCCGGTTAACAGCGCACGGTATGTAAGTGGTTTTTTGCATGTACAGTTTGGAAACATTATATAATTTTTTATAATTGTTCATAAGGAGATTTTTGTGTACTTCTCAACCGTATTTCTTGGCCTTCAATGAGATAAAAATATTCGTTCGGTTTTTTCTGTTTTCTTGGGAAACATCAGTGTTGATCTTTACAGTAGGACCCGTAATTAATGAAGCTACTGTTTGTTAGAGGCCAGACTGTCGGGCTGTGAGTATCATTTGTAACGCTATTTCATCAGCGCGATAGTCTGAGCTCTAACACACGGTATATTTTGCATGCGATTACGTATGAACACAAGCTGTGTAATTCAAAAAACGTGATTTTCATTCTTCAAGATATACAAAAAAAAGAAGATGTTGTTGCTAAAAAATCTGACTGATCCGTTTGGTTTCTATCGTGGTAATAATTCGTTGAAAACAGGCTTACAGGATTTTGTTGGTTTACATCGCTCCTTAAACTTCTC
>SCLG01000104.1:174603-205349 GCA_004367875.1 Oikopleura albicans
CTATAGGCTTAGCTGGAAAACTATAAAATTAAATCGATTAGGGCGAATTCAAATTTTGAGTTGGTAAAATCTGGTATGAGTATCCAGGAGCACGGTGTATAAATATAGTCTATATGTCATAAAGATAATATAGACATAAGCATAAACTTTTCATTCATTATATGTTAGTACTAAATAATCTAACAGAATTTATCTTTCAAAAGAAAGAACAAAAGTTAATTTCAAGAATCAAAAACCTCAAATCTGAACGGAACGTTGATTTAGAACGTCCAAAAATGAAATCAAATTTGAAGCTTTAATCGATTACCATTCTAAATGTTTAATGAATCAGACTAAACTAAAAGAAAAGAAAAACACTTACGTAATTTTGCATTTAAAATTATGAAACATCATCCAAAGTCTGACTGAGCGATTATCTTTTAAAAAGTAATTACTCAAAGTTATATCGATTTAGTTTTAATGAAATTGGCCTGTTGCGTGTCGAATAACGGGGTGCCGAGTTGAAATCTTATCGATTAAATGACGTGCACGATTGTGTCATTTTTTTTTTCGTAGCTCAAGCTCATACCATATCACTTTCACAAAAGCGCGCCGTGATACCGACCTCGAGCGTTTCATAGTGAGTGATGAAAGAAGTGATAAAATTTTAAAATCTCACATTGCCTGTACTTTTGACAAAACAAAGCAGCACAAATAATCACAAGATCTTTCGCTGAAGCTTGAAGTAATGCGTAGATGGATTACATCCGATTTGTACCCATATAACCCATTTTGCAACGTAACTCCCAGGGCTACAACGTGTCGCTTAGTCGCACTGATGATTTTTCACGGAACTACGCACGTTGGAAACTTTGAAAATCATTCATGAATTTATTGATTAATATAATCGATTCATGAACACAACATGCAATTCGGTAGTTACAGAGGCTAGGTAACTACCGCTATGTAACATACACCGCCTGGCTACGGAACTTAACGCCCCTAAACTTAACAAAATGCCTCGAACTTAACAAAATGACCGGAACTTAACACCTTTTTCCCCCAAATATTTTGTTAAGTTCCGTAGCCATATGGTGTATCTCATCCTGTGTACAAAAATGGTTCATAAGTTCTTATGGTACAACAGTAGAGATCGGTTATTATGAGATAAAAAATCTCAAGAAAAAACTTGTTCCATTTCAGTACATGAGGAAACTCAAAATCAGAAATTTGTGTAAAAAACAGAATAAAAACCTATTTCAATTAAAAATTATCGAAGAAAATGTTATTTTACAGGTTTATGGTCAATTTCATCAGCCGTCTTTGATAGAAAATTAGTACAAACATTGTGTCAAACACAAGGTAAGGCGCATGTTTCAATGTTTCTTGATTTATTACATTTTATTCGCATGACGAATAAATAAATAAAAATCGGTTCTCTAAGACGTTTTTGAAGAATTTACAACTAATAAAGTTTTATGCAAGACCATGGATTTTCATTGGCTTTTTCGTTTTGCAGAGTCTCGTTTACAGTTTTTACCCCCAGGAAGGACTACAGTCCCGGATCCCTTATAGGCCGGGGCTCCCTTATGTTATGGGCCATAGATTTTCAGTTTACATTTATTTGGAGACTAGACAGTTGTCTATAACAGATTTTTTACCAATTAAATTTGGAATGCCTAAAAAGTTATAGAATATGTGTTTTTGTCAAAAAGGGCAATGTATCCGTTGGGCCAGGGATCCTTAGTGGGCCGGGGATCCCTTATGGGCCGCCTTTTTGGAGCCCTCATGGTAGCCCATAAGGGATCCGGGACTGTTTATCATTATTTTTAAATTGTTTTGTGTAATTTATTTCTGATAAACCGAGACTATACCGGTAGTATGGAATTGTTTTACAAAATACCTCATCGAATTATGTTCAGAACTTATTAAACGCACCAACTTTCTGTAAATTACTGTATCTAAATTATTAAGTACACCACCTGAGGGGTTATCTTACCATTGGTTATATTACCAAGATTGGGTTATCTTACCACTGTTTTGAACAAAATGTATCATCATTTCCAAATATTAAACTAAACGCCCTGAGGGGTTATCTTACCAAAGTTGGGTTACAGTTGGTGCGCCCACAACGCTACGCAATCACTTCCCCAAAAAGCGTAGCGTTGTGGGCGCACCGATTACCAAATGCATTACAGGGTATAGGGTCAAAGAAACAAAAAAAACTCAAAAAGGCCAAAAACCGTAGCGTTGTGGGCGCACTGTAGCGTTGTGGGGCGTAGCGTTGTGGGCGCACCAACTGTATCTTTAAGATAATAGCGCTTTTTGATTATAAAGGTAAGATAACCCCTCAGGTGGTGTTTGTAATTAATTGCTTATATTATTTTATTAATTATTTTTCGTATACATTTTTGATATTATTAGTTCTGTCAAGTTCGTAAAAGTTTCTTCAAGTTATGAATCCTCCAAGATGAATTGATGTCGTCAGAGTAATTTCCCTCTGAATTGATGAGGAACCATAATGTGTCAAAATCTTTATACTACTGACTCCTAGCGGGCGTTTCCCAGACGTTGAGTCACTCTCCTCCCGCACGGTGTCGCGACGGAGCGCTAACGGATGAGCCAAGTCCATGCTCGCCCTGCTCTGGCACGTCGCGACGCAATCCGAGAAATAACAACTTATTGAAAAAAAACTTTTAATTTTTTTACAACTGATATGACATAAAACAGACAAATTCTTAAATATTAAGAGGAAAATTCATTATTAGAGAGAGGAAAAGAAACAAAATACAGAATCAAGATGTTAAAAACGGTGCCGTTTTCAAAAACGCCGTTTTCAATGCGCAAAAAAGAGAAAAAAGAGCCCGAATTAAATGCTATTAAATGTTCTTTTGTAATTGATGGCTCAAATACTACACGGGAGTTTTCAATTGGTAAGCTTAAGAAGCTATTTTTTAATCAAGCTGTGTTTTAACTCACAAAAAATTTTGTGAAAAAAATTTATGTTGAAATCGTGCAATTGAAATTTGGGTAGGAAATATTTCAAAAATTTTTGGAGAAAATGTTATTACAAATTACAGTAAAAATGTAAGTCAAATGTATTTAAAACAAAAATCATCAGTAAAAATGTTTTTTGCAAGATATCGCCGATGAGTCATCGTTTTTAGGCAAATAATCTCTCGCAAGTTTCCAAAAATCAGATACACCACCTAACACGTTATCTTACCACACATTATCTTACCAAGATTGGGTTATCTTACCACTTTTTGGACCAAATCGTTTAGAGGATTCCGCCTACGCCCTGATTGGTTATCTTACCAAGGTCGGATTATCTTACCACTTTTTAGATAATTTAGGTATAATTCTTGCANGGCAGAAAAAAACGGCAACATAACTGCGCAGTGTGTGGGCGGGTTTGCAAAAATGTATATGACGAAATTTCGCAATAAAATGACGAAATATTACGAAAATATGACGAAATATTACAAATCGGCAACATAACTGCCGGCAACATAACTGCGCAAGTGGTGTAATAAAGTTTTATGCAAGACCGTGGATTTTCATTGGCTTTTTCGTTTTGTAGAGTCTCGTTTACAGTTTCTACCCCCAGGAAGGACTACAGTCCCGGATCCCTTATGGGCCATAAATTTTCAGTTTCCATTTATTTGGAGACTAGACAGTTGTCTATAACAGATTTTTTACCAATTAAATTTGGAATGCCTAAAAAGTTATAGAATATGTGTTTTTGTCAAAAAGGGCAATGTATCCGTTGGGCCAGGGATCCTTAGTGGGCCGGGGATCCCTTATGGGCCGCCTTTTTGGAGCCCTCATGGTAGCCCATAAGGGATCCGGGACTGTTTATCATTATTTTTAAATTGTTTTGTGTAATTTATGTCTGATAAACCGAGACTAAACCGGTAGTATGAAATTGTCTTACAGAATACCTCATCGAATTATGTTCAGAACTTATTTAACGCATTAACTTTCTATAAATTACTGTTTCTAACTTATTAAGTACACCACCTGAGGGGTTATCTTATCATTGGTTATATTACCAAGATTAGGTTATCTTACCACTGTTGTAAACCAAACGTATCATCATTTCCAAGTATTAAACTAAACGCCCTGAGGGGTTATCTTACCAAAGTTGGGTTATCTTTAACTTAAAGACTTTAAGATAATAGCGCTTTTTAAGCGTTTATAAAGGTAAAATAACCCCTCAGGTGATGTATGTAATTAATTGTTTATATTATTTTTTAATTTTTTTCCGTATACATTTTTTAAATCATTAGTTCTTTCAGGTTCGTAGAAGTTTCTTCAAGTTATGAATCCTCCAAGATGAATTGATGTCGTCAGTAATTTCCCTGTGAATTGATGAGGAACCATAATGTGTCAAAATCTTTATACTACTGACTCCTAGCGGGCGTTTCCCTGACGTTGAGTCACTCTCCTCCCGCACGGTGTCGCGACGGAGCGCTAACGGATGCGCCAAGTCCATGCTCGCCCTGCTCTGGCACGTCGCGACGCAATCCGAGAAATAACAACTTATTGAAAAAAAAACTTTTAACTTTTTTACAACTGATATGACATAAAACAGACAAATTCTTAAATATTAAGAGGAAAATTCATTATTAGAGAGACGAAAAGAAACAAAATACACAATCAAGATGTTAAAAACGGTGCCGTTTTCAAAAACGCCGTTTTCAATGCGCAAAAAAGAGAAAAAAGAACCCGAATTAAATGCTATTAAATGTTCATTTGTAATTGATGGCTCAAATACTACACGGGAGTTTTCAATTGGTAAGCTTAAGAAGCTATTTTTTTTAATTAAGATGTGTTTTAACTCACAAAAAATTTTGTGAAAAAAATTTATGTTGAAATCGTGCAATTGAAATTTGGGTAGGAAATATTTCAAAAAATTTTGGAGAAAATGTTATTACAAATTACGGTAAAAATATAAGTCAAATGTATTTAAAACAAAAATCATCAGTAAAAATGTTTTTTGCAAGTAATCGCCGATGAGTCATCGTTTTTGGGCAAATAATCTCTTGCAAGTTTCCAAAAATCAGATATATTTTTAGCATATTTTTTTTGTTCTCAAGTCCTCTCTATTTAGATACAAAATTTTTAATTACTTGGTATTTTTGAGATGTTTTTTTTTGACAAAAGATGAAGTTTTAAAAACTTAAAAAAATTCAAATTTGAAAATGTCAATTTAATTTTTTTTTTTTTTGAAAAATTAATGAAATTTATAAAAAACATAAAATTGAAAAAAAAATAGATTTTCAGAAATAAATTTTCAACAAACAAGAAGTTGAAAAAAATAAATTACTGTTTAACTATTAGTTATTAAATAAATATTTAAATCTCAGTTTTAAAAGACTAGACCAGGGCTCGGCAACACCAGGTATTTTTATGGGTTTTGCTTATCCTGGCTTTTTTTCCGTTCAAAAAAATTGGCTTTTGTAAGCCAAGCCATGTGCCAAAAGCCGTTCGTGCCGAGCCCTGGACTAGACTAGATTTAAAATCAACGGTAAATTTTCATACCTAAAGGTTAGGTCCTAACCGTTAAAAAACTCAAGTAGGTCAAGCTGAATCATTTCATTGGTATTATAAATCGTAAAACGGTGTCTGTTTTTGTTAATTTCAAACTTGAAAAATTGAATTTTCGTGAAAAATCATTTCTCACACGCATGCGAAATACTAAAAGGCTAATCGCTGGAGATTCATATTTGAACCTTACAGATTTAAACGGTATTGTCACGAGCATTTTGGGTTGGATAAAAAAACCTGATTAGAGAATTAGACCAATACTCGTGACCTAAACTTTGTTTCGAATTCATAATCATAGATTTGTTAAAACAGACAATTTTTAATACGGATCTTTTTGTCACACATGAAATACTGCATGAAAAATGGGCATTTTTAATCTTTGAAACCAAATAGTAATTCAAGAATTAACATTTTCAGGAAAAGTAGTAAAAACTAGAAACAACACCTAACTTTTGAATTTTTACTTATCTCGATATATGGTCATATTAAAAAAAAACTGTTAGTATATTTTTATTCGTTGTAACGCCTTAAGCACTAAAATCATTTGTGTGTTTTGAAAAAAAAAATACTACTAATAGTACCATACATAGTATGCGTAACGGGCAAAATGACGTTGGTTGTGGAAAAGCACCATACGATAAAATTAAAAGTAAATATCCTAGAAAACACGGCCGAAGAAAGTTGTAAAAAGGTTTCTATAGTACTTTTGGGGAAATTTCAATTGCAGATATAGTAGAGTGAAATTCGGCCGAACACTTTTAACTATTTTCGAGAAGTAGTAGTACCACCTATTTTGTCACCTAAATTTTTCACAATATACAAATTGATAAATAATAGATATCTCACCGTTTTACATGGTCAATATACTATCAGAAGATCCCTGTGACAAAAAACTGCTACTATAAATGACTAAAATTTACTGATACGTACGTGTATTTGATAATTATTAAATATCTTTTATTGGCATCAATTTTTTCTATATATAAAAAATCGAAAATATTTTTTTACACTTCTGTAGTTTTTCGGTTTTACAATATATCGCCAAAAAATATTGATCCAATAAGCCGTTCAAAAAAAAAAATGGATGCAAAACCGGAAGTACCAAATTCAGGAATAAATTCAAATGATTCTCGAAGGATCGAACATTTCGATCATGGTATTTTCAAATTGGTAAAATGTGTGCCTTGTCCACAATAAGGTTTTCTTACTCACACTTTATTGTAAATAAATCGACCCTACCAACCTTTAAGGTTTTCTTATTACATAAGAATCTGCAAACCGGTTTTGATAATTTGTAAACTATTTTTAACATGAATCTTTTATAAAAGTCGGAGATCCTGAAATGTTCGATTTGACATAAAAATAAAATAATTTACACACGATGCGCAGTCAACCGCCACTTTTACCAAGTAACCACTTTTTCTGCGCAGTTAACCGCCAGTTTAGGACGCCGCGAAGCTAGACGGTTTACTGCGCATCGTGTGTATAGTAAATGAAATACTGGAGAAAGAGTTTGAGGAAAGTTGCATGAGATACCCTTATATAATAGTAAAAAAAAGCCTCAAAAAATGACTCGAGAGCTGTTTCATCATTTTCAATCACAAAAATATTTGGTGTCCTAAGTTTTTTTGTCATAAATACGATGTTTATACGATTTTCGATTCGATAAGATTTTACACGATTTAGCGAATTTGGTTCAACAAATCCGCACCGTGGTTTCTTTTTACGAACTCATGAATTTCGTATGAGTTTTTTTGCGTAAAAAGTTGATTGCGCAAAGATTTTTTATTTTCTTGTGAATAATTTATGGTGATAACTCCTTGTTCTCATATTGTACGACCAAAACACAGACAAGAACATATTATTTTAGTTAACTTTCGGAACTTTTAGCACTAAAATGCATGTGAAAAAAACAAGTAAAATAGTTTTTAGTCAAAACATTTTTATTTCGCTATTTGCAACTTGTTTTCAGCTCGACTGCCATTTTTGATGAAAACAGATTCCGGTAATTAATTAAAAAGCGCTTGAGAAACCCGAAATTTTCAGCACGGTTAGCCAGTGAGAATTTATTTTTTGATTCAAGACTCAGAATACACTTACTTTGCACTATGGTAACCATAGTATGGTTAGTATAAATTTGAGAGAGTGCATAAAAAGCGTTTTTGACAGCATATATTCCGTTAAGAAGTGTTTAGTGGAGGGCAAGTCTAAACTTCGTATTTTATCGGCTTAGCAGTTTATCCAATTATTTTATTGTGTTCGATATATACAAACAGCAATTACGAGAAAATGGTCTTTCCAACAAAAAGTATCAACCATGCTGATTCACTAGTTAAACTCGTCGCTACTCATATTAAAAAATATGAAAATGAGACTAAAATAAGGATTGACTAAGATGAAAACGAGAAAAATTCTCAATAAAAAAGAATATCACAGCGCCCACAACAAATTTTCTGATATTCTCAAAACAATACACTGTCTACTAAAGCTCTCCAAAGTGTGGGTTGTTCGTCCTCAGAATATTCAGCCAATCAGTGGCCGGCTATCAAAAAAAAAATACGTTGGTTGTGTCGAGAATTTTTCTCGTTTTTATTTTAGTAAATCCTTATGTGAGATGTTCTAGAAAATTCCCGCTCGTGCCGTTATCGGGTGAAAATTTTCTAGACATTTCGCCTACGCCCTGCGTCGCGACGCGTCGTTATTGGTAAAAAATTCGTAATCGAGAACATTTTTTCTCGAAGTTTGAACCCCGCGCCCACGGGGTGTATTAAAAAAATGTTTCGATTAAAAGGGTTGTGTATATGATATAGGACCCATGCGCAATTATCCTGTCGCACTTTTCCTGGACGTGCTGGTATCCGCCAGGTATTCTGTTTAAAATATTCAAAATAGTCCGTCTACGCACTGCGGGGCAGATATTCAGCATGTTTTTTTTTGAAAATTGCCGGATAATTGCGAAAATGTGTTGTATTTCGTTTATGTACTAAGATTGGAAAAATTATGAAATACAAATCAAAAAAGTGGCTTAATAATTTAATCTAATAAAATTTAATTGTTTTAAACCATTAGTCTTACAGTAAGTCTACTCTAGGTATAGATGTTTAACTTTGTTATGTTTTATTTATCCCCGTTTGTCCCGTTATTTTTTACATTTTCGAACACTTTATTTTTTATCTACATTTGTATAAATGAACACAAATATTTGACAATTTATGAAAAATCCTAAGAAATTTTAATGGATTTGACAATTCCCATTTTTCATTGACAAACTCCTATATCATATAGCCTATATGATATAGGCTATATGACAAAAAATGGTCGGTACGGCCGGTACGGGAGTAAGGACTAGATAGGCCCCTGACGTTGTATTTAGTGACATTGTGATTATTCTTAAATATTATTTTAGAACATAAACTTGAATTGGTTTATAATTCCAAAAAATCTCATTTTTGCCCTCACTTGTGCCAGTCAAAGAATTTGGCGAGAATTAAACAGTCGAAAACTTTATTTTTTAACAAAGTTACATGTTGCAAACTATAATATTTTAATACAAAGTCGAGCTTCACTAACTAATACATGTTTTCCCTTTTGTTTAATGTTTGAACCTTAATTCGCCATTTCTTCTGCATTACACGTCTTTATGCTTTGTAACTATCGCGTTTATCCACAATCGGAAGATAAATATAGCTTGACCGCCCTTATGTTGCCGCCACGTACATTTATGTAAAGTTTAGTTTACAGACTGTACATACGTACGTTAACATTTTTTAGTCAGAAAGTTCTCCATATGGCGGAACATAAATAGCGCAACGACTCCGTAGGCGTAGGCGGAACTCAAAAAGTACGCAAAATTTGACATTTTTTTTGCAAGAAATCGCCTTTTTAGCATAGACAAAAGTATTTTTTTTCTGCCAGAAAAACAGCAACATAACTGCGCAGTGTGTCGACGGGATTACTCAAATGTAAATGACAGAATTTGACAAAAAAAAAAGATTAAATATTACGAAAATATGACAAAATATAACATTTGGGCACCATAAGTGTGTGTAAAATAGCTGCGCACGTGGTCTATGAAAAAAAACGCCGGATAAACCGACAAGCCAGAAGATTGGTCGGATAAACCCGCCGGTGTATTACCATAACAACGCCATAACAACGCGAAAAAAACAAGTACACAGGGTGCGCTGTTATGTTTCACCCAGTTATGTTTCACTTTTTCCCGCTATGTTTCACTTTTTTGAGAATATGTTTTCACCTAATACATACCTTTATATATTAAGCCCTACGCTGTTATGTTTCACCTTTTCCCACTCGGGCCTTTATGTTTCACTTTTTTTCGAATTTTTTTGTGAAGCATAACGACACAACCTGTGTAATAACTTCCTCCTTGTTTTGTTACGTTTACAATTACGCTTCCAACCCAATATTATTGTTGTATTTGTATATTATTAGTGTAAACTGTTTTTTCTTTTCACAAAAAGGTTTGAATTGGAATGTTTTTTAACGGGAAATTTTTCTAAAATCAATTTTCATTGAGAATCCAAGATAGGAGAGTGAGTCAGAAGGCTCCATGATAATTAATTTTTCGCTGCAATCTCATTGTGTGATAGATTAGGAATTTATTTTGTTACTGATTTGAATAAATTTCCACTCATAATGACTTATTTAAGGACTATAACGGACCTTTAACTTGATGCAAATTGTCCGCAAATCTTTCTCGGCAGAAAATTATTCGCTCGTCTAGAAATTCACATTATGAGATATCATCAGTAAGATTTTTTAAGAACTTTTTAAACTTTTATTTGTGAACTTTTATTTAACTAGTTGCGCAATGTAAAATATGACACTGCTGCGTGAACTTTAAGGGTCAAGCCGTGTCTAATTATTCCACCAAGTGTATAAAACCAAAAAGATAGATTGGCTTTAACATATTTACCGATTTTGAGTTATTCGCCAAATTAAGGAAAACAGTACCATATGGCACTGTTGGGAGCGCAGGAGTTAATTTGATATCAAATTAAAACACATACACACAAAACGCGTAATGAATTAGTGTTTTCACACTGTTTTAAGAGAAAAAAATCAACTTTTACGATGGAAAAATTCTGCAACGTTCATGAGATGATGGCGTTTTTTAGAACACCAAAAAATGTACACATTTTAAAAATATATTCGAAAAATATGCAAATTAAGACCTCCAAACTTGCATTTATTTTCCCCAAAGCAGTTATCACTATCTTTTGCGCACATACTCGTGATTTTTAGAAATTCGTGACATTTATGTTGTTGAAAACGTCAGTGGTTAGAAAATTATCACTGGTTACCTTTTCATTGTGTTCAAGAATTTCGTGAAGATTTTTTGTTTCAAACCACAGTGCCATATGGCCCTGTCTGGACCGTCACAGAATATTGCTAACGGGAGCGCAGGTGTTAATAAAATAATTATGTTCTGAAAATGCAGAGAAAAAAAATGCAAAATAGAATTATGTTCCATTTTATGATTTTTATGTTTTACTTTTTTATTTAGATCTTGTTCCAAAACATTTCTCCTAAGCCCGAATGTAACATTTCTTAGATTCGAGAAGTGTTTACATACAAGAAAAACTACATCACCTTCTGGTTATATCTTTTAATTAGCTGAACAATTGACGGCTAAATAAATAACAAAAACCACTTCCAAAGGAAAGCAAACATATTGGCGGAAATTAAACAATATATAAATTAACAATATTCTAGTTTTTTCATGTTGCAACTTTTGGGAATCGGTCCAAAAAACGACAGTTTTGATTTGTTCTGTGGTCCTTGTTTGAACCATAATTTTCCATGATTTTACTAGTTTATTTATGTCATAGTGTATGATCAATTTTCCATATAAAACCAAAATATATAAACAAACTTTTATCGGTATAAGTATTATTTGTAAACTTTATTCTATGACAAAAAACGTTTTTCGCTTACTTTTTTCCCCAATTGTCCTTAACATTGTCAGATAAATTTTTTTTGTGGTTGAAAGATCTACATATTATTTGCAAAATACATTGTTGATACATTCAATGGCTTCCGTATTAGTATTTTGATTACTTGAGGTAAAAGTCAAGTCAAGCGTTCTATCCCTAGCCTTTTCATGCGTAGGCTAAATGGTGCATTTTCATTGGGCCGTCTCCTCTCCTCCTGAGTTGAATTCTGACTAATAATCTACGGTGTGACGTACTCACACTACATTTGAATTTATACCGTTTTGATTTTAATCTTAATTTTATGAAATAAGACATTTTAAGGGCTAATTTTCTGTGAAAATTGTTGTGCGCGCACGGTTTATTTCAGGTTTCAAAACAGTTACAATCGTGGTTTGCATTTTTAAGTCGGATGGCAATGTTCAAATACTTCCGTCTTACATCGAATATGTCTATGTGCGTTATATTTGTCTAATTAACATAAAATTTGAATAGAATTCGGTGTGAAAAGGGTGACCGGAACCACTGACGTACCAAAAACTCGTCTGACTCAAATTCTAATGTGAGTCTACATGGATTTTCCGTGATTTGAACGAGGCTGGTTATTCATGACGTTTTTGGCGAATTTGTGATTTTAAGCCAAAAATTTGGCGTTTCGATAATCGTCATGATAATATAATTTTATCTTTCAACTAAAATGACTAAATTAAGTTTTCTAGGTCGGTTTTTTCTCAAACATGTTTTTTCCGAAATTAGTACCCTTTTCATTAGGCTGAAACAGTCATAAACATTAAATATTTTTTTAGTGACAAACATTAAAAGCTCATTTGACATTTTTCGGAAATTTTCTAAAGCCGTTTGAAAAATTCTTCGACGTTTTGCGAGAACGACGTTTTCATCAGAAACCGTTTCATTGAAAATTCCCCGAAAACCCTCGGTGCCTAAAAATAAGAAGGTTATAGACATATAATATGCCACATATTCCTATAGTTATTATTATCGCATACTACATAATGTTAGTCTCAAAAAAGAAATGTTCCATTTATAAAGTTATAGAATATTATCTGACATAATCTGTGAAACTCCCATAATACTGGTCACGGTATAGAAGTTTATAATATGGCATTGGTCTAAACTATTTGCGATAAAAAACCTTGATAGTGTCATGTTCCCTTGACATTGTTTGAAAGCGCACTGTTACAATCCCGAATAAGTATTTGAACCCTCAATCCTGATAAGTATTTAGCCAATTACGTGTCAAAAAATTTCCTAATTATCCTATTCAACATGTCATGTTTAATAACCTTCCGAAAAACAGTTTAAAGTAGACAACAATTCTATCTTTTTATTCTATACAGTTCATTGTAAACATTCTATTCTTTTAATTTTATACAGTATGGGCCATCACTTATGGGGTTAAAATTAAATGTTAGCTGTTTTCTAGTTTTTAGGCTTACTAGAATACAAAATTTGAGAACACTGTATAAATCACTCACGTAAAATCGCATCAACATTGATACCAACTTTTTATTGCAGTATTTTTTAACTCTCAACTGTCTCGGCGGAAATTTGTGACCTCGCTTGAAAATTTTCTTTACCGCGTTTTTTTTCAAACAAAATATCAATTTTTCTGATTATTTGCAATGAAATTGGCCAATTTTGGCCTCGTTGGACGGTTTAACGGTTCTGGATTTCAACCGGATTTCACGTACAAGATGTTTAGTACAAATTTTTACGAATGGACCTCTTGGAGTTATGCGAAAAATAAAAGTATTTTAATTCATAAAACTAAATAGAACAAATGTTTTTGAGATTGGCATTGATTTTTGTAAGAGGACTGCTTTCGTCATTTGTTTCAACACAGCAAAGGCGTAAAACATTTTTGGAAATATAAAACGTTCAAAACAGCTGTTTTAATCATAATGAATTTACTAATTAACGCTTGGGGGTCCCTGGGTGACAATCATCACACAATGATCTATTTGTTCTGAAAACTGAAATGTGTCATTGTGACATAATAAAGCCATATATGAGGATGGTTTAAATACGCACTACCAGTTGTTTTGCAGACTTTAGAAATGAAAGGAATTGATTGAGTTTGCATGTTTACAATTGTTTTCTGTTCTAATCGGGTAAACGACTGACAGGTTTAGAAATAGAAATGTGTTTCTTACTGGTTTCGCCCCTATTCAGATAAATTCATTCCACCCCCCAAAAGTATGATTGAATATGAAGTAACTCAAGTAGTCAATTCTGGCAGGTTATCACATTGCTTTTTTTGAAATCCAAGAAACATGACTTGCCACGTCTAGATACATTACTTCTAGAGTTAAAAATTTTTTGCACTTTTTTGGAGTCTAATTTTTATAGTCAACGGATCGATGGCTCTTTGTGGGCAAAAGTTTTCAAAGTGGAATTTCATAGAATTCTAGAAAAGTCCTCATGGTGACATACTGGGTAAGCCGTTAACTGTCCACCCGTTGACCGTCCGAAAACCCGTTAACCGGCCACTTTTGGGTTATTTTCAGAGCTAACACCTACACGGTGCGCCGTTAACCGGTCGTTTTTTAGTAAATCGTTTTGAACATTTTCTTTTTGTTTCTCTAAAATTTGTGTCATAAAACAATATTAAATGTTATACTTTTTCAATATTCAATTGAGTCAAAAAGTATGAAAAAGTAAAAAAAAAAGTATATTGATTTCTTCAGAAATCGAACGCGTCATCCGTAACAGAGAAAAAAATTAGTTTCGAAAAGTTAGTTTCGAATTTTACAATATCCCCAAAAAATTGCCTACGCATTGACCCGTTAACCGTCCGAAAACCCGTTAACCATCCAGTTAAAAAAAAATTAGTGGCCGGTTAACGACGTACCCTGTGTATACTCTATTGAAGCATATGGTTATACATAGGACCGCCACCTGGGACCACACCTACAAGAAATATACACCTGAGCGTTCCCAAACTTTCACATTTTGTAGCTTTTATGCGATATATAAAAAGTAAAAAAAAAATACATGTTACATGTAAGTTTTATTATAAGAGTTCTTTTATAGTGAAATTTTTCAATGACATATTGTATGTTGCAAGTAACCGTTTTTCTTTATTAAAGCAGTACTATTAGCATGGATTTTGAACTCAGCCGTTTGTTTGCAATTTCGGGCTATAAACTTCCTGAGAAATACACTGTATAAGGCTTAATTTGATTTTAATCATCAGGCGAAATTTAGCGCTCCAAATTCTAGTTCTAAAGTTATTTATGGGCAAATTTCGGTTTACTGCTCGGTATGGGCTAACTACCGTATATTTCCGTCCGGTCCCAATGATACATTTTTATTGAAACCGAAAAACAAAAAAAATGTCTGAATTGATCGGTTAAAATCGACCAGTGCCTTTAAAAATTCGCCTTGATCCTAACAGTTGCGTGATTTTCAACGTCCTCTGAAATGAGCGGGTTTTGTGGGTATCACCAAAAGATCAGACTTTTGAAGGAAAAATTGAAACCAAAACGGCTTAATCCAATCGAGTTAACGGATTTGGAAGTTGGCCGGACGTCATTTATCATAAGATAGGACATTTTTTCGCGTTTCACAGAGCTATGATTATTTCCAATTTGGCAAGTTAGCCTGTTCAAACTAGGGATCGAAAAACGTGTGATTTGCTTTCGAATTTCGCAATGTGAAACCAAATTGACATCGAAATTACGCCTATTTGACACAATTATAAATACTGTATGTTACATACTTATATTGACTAACATTTATATTGACTGAAATTTTGTTGTTTTTTTCCAGAGATACTGCACAAGTACTACATTAATTCTGGATTCCATTATGGCTATTGGTCTTACATACTGTATATGGGCACATTTATTAAGTAAATAGCCCTAACTATATTTAGTCGTAAAAAACACCATTGAAAATGACAGAATTTTCAAGAATCTTCAGAAGTAAAAAATTAGAGCTTCACCTAATTTCAAGAAGCCAAAAAAGTATATAATATTTGGGAAAGTTGGATCGAATGCCCTTAATGAGAATTTTGGAATAGCGAGGTGGACAGTCTAGATTTTAGGAAACTCCGGTTGATTGAACGCACTATTGTTTTTTTTTACTATTTAAGACCCAACCTTGTCAGAAATAAATCTGGAGTTGTGGTATATTAACCAATAAAACGGAATTGCTTAGAAATTGTGACGACTTTTTAACTTTTTTCTCAACTGTTGAGAAATTGTTCTAGTTTCAGAAAGAATGAAAAATGCACTAAATTTATCCGTCCATGTAAAATTTGAACCGTGTATATACAGTTCCCTCCCAATTAAGGGTCACCCAAATAAGACACAAAACTCATAATTACCTAAATAAAATATTTCTTTTGAAAGTCTCTTTTATGCAAAAAATTTAATATTCAAGTAATACAAAAATTTGTGATGACGTTCTCATATTTACAAACTTTACCCCTTTTTGAGAATTTTTTTCTGTCAAACATAACGGTATACATATACAACCACAAAAGTCCAATTTACAAGCTGAATGAAATTTGTTTGGCCTAAAAGTGGACGATTAACGGGTTTTTGGCCAGTTAAAGGCGCTGCATGTACCTGTTTATTAAAACCCTGATTTGACAAATGTTTAATAAAAAAGGGACAAAATTGTTTTCCAAGAGAGTTTGAGCATTTGAGCATTTGATAACCTATTATTATTAAATGTCTACAAGATGTTTTACAAGATTTCAGAAATATGTGCTCACATCTTTATAACTAATATTGATTTTCTAGAGTCTATCAGGTCTCACTTTTTTCCAAGAACATGAGATCGTATCATCGCCGACAAGGAACTGAAATTTTATTGAGAGGACATAGACGTTGTCTACTGTATGTCATAAAAATTGTTTTGTCAATTTGATGACTTTAAGTGTATAACAAATCATAGAAATATATCAATTACTATTGTATTAAGGGAATGCTGTGTGGGTCAAACTGCGGTATGTACTCTAGCCCTAAGAGTTAATATGAAATGTCGTGTACGTGTTTAATAAAGATTACATAGAGTGTAATCTGACGTTAGTACAAGGCTCAAACAACAGCGTATCTAAAACCCACACTCAACAAAAAACAATATACAATACGTTTTTGGGCCACATAATATAGATAATTTAGACGGTAGGACTATTCTATTTAGTTTCCCGTTATTTCAGTTGGACCCTTCTATTAGCCAATTTTTACGCAAGAAAATCTCAATACAAAAGTACATACCGATATACATAAACAATATCCACTAATCAGATTTACCGTATGGAGACCCTCAGACNNNNAGGCTTTCAGCAATTTTCCTATAATTTGTAACGCTATTCTGACGTCATCCTCACAGTCTGAGCGTGCCCATACGGTATATTACTTAACTTACACATTAAAGAAGACTACCGTATGTCGTATGTCGTATATTACAAGTTCTGTTAACTGAAACTAACTTTCTAGTTAACAAATTTTGTTTTAGTTAACACTCGATTATCCAACCGAGCTGTGCACGGAACGTTTTAAAATATGTGTTCAAAGGTTAATAAGGAGGAAAAACTTAAAAAGTTGCGCAATGATGTTCACGAGAATTTGAGAAAATCTGTGAGTTTTGTCAAATTTCTTGCTTAGTTTTTCCCTTCTTATGCTGATTATAGACCAGACTGCATGATAAATAGTTGCATAATATAATGAATAATTATGTTTGTGAACAAATATGACTTGTTAACAAAATAACTTGTGTGATATGTTATCAGGTTAATTGTGTGCCAAAAACGTCAGTTAAAATTGGTCAGGTTAGAATAATTCGACATCGTCAGTTAAAAGTCCATGCGGAAAAAATACATAAAAAAGAATCTGTCGTTAAACAGCATGAGTTCATCATTTTTCTTGCGGACCAGTCTGAAATGAAAATAAAATATTTTGTCGCTTACAGATTGGTCGACCATGGTCACGAATTGGTCGGTCACGAATTGGTTGGTCACGAAATGTATTACTTTCATGTTATAAAATTTCATGTTTTAAAACGTTACGCACGCGTTTTCTGGATACGGCTTGATTTACTTTTCATTTTACAGAGCTCAAATTTATAATTTCTAATCTAACCAACGTATTTTTTATAGTCGTTGTGATTTTTAAAACATTCGGAAAACTATTGATTGAGATCTACCACAAAAATCTGATATCAGAAAAATATTGGAACTTTTAAAATTTAAAAAGATATATCATTTTGTGGTCGATTTATATCAAAAGGCGATCTAAAAATCGAAATATAATCGCGCTCCTATTTGACCCTCAAACCTGTTTTTTTGTGTGATACCTAGATTTACAACTAATAAATTATAAGACACTTTTTATGTTTAACCTTGTGATGTCTGTTAATCTTGAAAAAACCTTAAAATTATGTTTTCCGCAAACAAAATAAACCTCTAAATAACATACGTACAAAGGAAGTAAAAAAAGACAATTGGAGATTTGAGAAATCCTACATGCACAGTTGGTTAACTCGTATCTTAACACTTGCTCATAAGTTATGAGCATAACTTATACCGTATGACTCAGATTAAAGGCTCTTTAAATCATGCCAATGAATTAAATGGCCTTTAATCTGTCAAGATATAGAAAAAAATTCTCGGGAAAAAGTCTGTACCCGAGAATGTTTTCCACTCTGCTATTTAGTTTAAACCAAACTCAAATAAATTTGAACGTTCGTGCGTTGGAATCCGTACATTTTGTAATTTCCAGTGGTCAAAAATGTAAACATAACTCACAGGGCTCAAAATGAGCAAAACCTGACGTATTTTCGGAGAAAAACTTAAATTTATAGAAATCTAAAAAAAATTCAAATCATATTCCCTAAATCATATTCCCCAAATCATATTCCTCCAAAACATATAATTTCAATTTTATTAATTCCTTGATCGAGAGCACCTTAGAATTAGGTGTTAAGTTAACACTGTTAACATATCAGTTAAACAACTGTATTCTTTAATTATAAATGGTCCAAATTACTCGAACTGAGAGATCAAAAGTTGTATAACTTGAAAACGTCAAATTAAGTCGAAAAGGGAGATACGGCTTTATACGGTCGATAATCTAAATTACAAAAGAAGATCAACCTTGAAATGATGAATTAAGGTTAAATTACGAGCACGTTGATTGTTCCCATTAGTGGTTATAGCACGCATTAACCGGTTAATGAACGCGTCCGCCATCATCAACACGAACGTTAACGTAACGATTTGACCAACAATATTTACATAGCTAATAACTGTTTAATTACATGTTTAAAACGCACATCGTTTGTTTCTTATTTGAAAGAAAAAAAAAAGTTTTTTTTTTGAATATTTTTTTTTCTGGAAAATGTTCATTATGTCACATGGCGAGTAGTCATTAAAGAATGTCGAGCGATCTATTTTGACCACAAGATGTGGCAAAGTTGAACCGCTGGAGTCATTAACAGATTTTGCATAGGTCGCTTTTTGGTTTTTATAATCACTTCTATGTACTATTTTTTAACGTTTGATTTTACGTCTTGCACTGATTCATCAGTTTTTTTAGTTTAAAAAATGTATAAGGTTGAACATCAATGAATTTTTCGTGAATCATATCAAATACTCTCATTCTTCTAGTCGATTTAAACTAAATTAACCCATATTTTAACAATTCGTTTTTTTTTTACTTAAAAAGCATCGTTCTGCTAGCCTCTCATTGGCCCGTTTCTATTGTAACCAATCAGCACCCTTTGTTTACTTTCCCCTTTTTTTCCGAATTAAAAACGTCTAGTATTTTTTTTATTATATTATATAATGTATATACTTTAAGATTCTAATAGAAAATGGTAAGCCAGACAGTTTTTTTTATACACCGGGTTTCACAAAACCTTCTAGTATTTTTTTAGAAACGTGTACGGTTAACGGCGCACCCAGTGTAATGATTTGTACATCGTTCAGGATACCCAGTTTTTCCCATATGTATCAAATATATCATTATCTTGTGATTTGGTTGAAACACCTTCATTAAATATCTTCTTGGTTCAAAGTAACAATATAAAAGACTGCGGCGAAAGGGATAAAAGTAGAATGTGGTAATGATCGCATACGTGGTAAGCCGTTGCGATCAGAACATTTTCAAGTTTGGTTAAACAGCCAATTTTTTGGTGCGGATTATTTCCAGAATTAACCACATAGTTCACTTTACCACAGTGCCACAGAAAGACATTAACCATCAATAACTACTTGTATTTAAAGCTCATTTCTAGTTATAAAAAATAATGAAGTTCTAAATTGGTAATTTTATCATTTGATATTAGCTTTAGCAAAGTACAATACTTGAAGGCCTCTTTAATGATGAACATTTGGTAAGGCAATAAGGAGTCGCTATAAAGGGCCTCAAAATAATGGTCGATTTCAACGAATAAAGGTCTCTGAATGGGTTTAGAAAAAAAACCAATATTGAAAAAAAAAAATTGGGAAAAAATTGGGAAACTCAAACATCCTGAAAATTCGTATTATTGCGTAAGAAATTAATAATCTAGAAATTCATATTGAGAACTTTCAGACTTTTCTGGACGCAAAAAATAGAATTCTATTTCATTTATTTTTTTAGTTCATTTCTATTTTTGTCCGTCCAAAAAAGTCTGAAAAATCTCATTATAAATCTAAACCAATAAGCTGGAATGTTGGGAATTCAAAATGATGAAACAGGACACATATTCTGGATATCCATACAATAAGTTAACTCCCAGGGGTCCCGGCCGGATATGAACTCGTATGGGTCCATGTAATCAGACTTGATCACACCGTCTTTTTTTTTAATTTATACATTTCCATGAAAATTGATCTATAGAGGATAGTCAAACATGAGGATTTCGCTCGTTATTATGAAAAAAAAAACTGTCAGGGACCTCCAAAAGGTTATAGGAAGATTTATAGAACATCCCGGCGAAAAAGATATTTTGGTCATATTCTCCAAAATAGTGGTCATATTTTTCCTTCGTTTTTTACGAAAAAATTGCGTCTTGAAATTTCATTTGACCCGTCTATCAGCGATTCCCTATCTAAAAATAGTCAAATATTAGGGTTAGATAAATATTGGCGGCTTCAGAACAATGGATAAAAGAAATCGATCGATAGAAAAAAAATGACAAAAAAAAAATTTTCTTGTTTTTCGTCGTCTGCTCGAGTTTCGCGGCCCGGGCGGCTCGGAGAGCTTGCGCGCCACCGTTACCACTAAAAAAAAATGAGGAAATGAGGTAGAGGCGATGAAATTAATTAAAGGCGATTGAAATAAATTAAAGGTAAAGTTAAAAATATCTTCGTGTTTTGTATTTTCGCATTTCTGTTTTCAAACGCCAAATGAAGTACAAAATGCGAAAAACGAAAATGAACAAATCAACAAAATACAACAAATTTTTGTTCGTTTTTTTTTCGCATTTTTGTCCCCCTCCATTTTTTGATCCTGACCGACAGCCATCGAAATTCCTATTCACGAATTCCTCTTATATTCTACTAGAACTTTATATTTTTATACATTTCGGGTAGAAATGTTGCATTTTACAAAAAAAAAAATGTTACACGCTTAGTATCAGGCAAGCCTGATCTAATTTGACGATTTTCTCAATATAACTTCTCAATATAACTTTTTTATCCAGCCAATCAGCGTTGAATCGAGAATTTTTCCCTTTTTTTTTTAAACTCAAACAGTAGTTATAACAAAAAATAATTGTCTGAAAAGTGTTTCAACATTTTATTAATCGCCTATACCGTATATACGGTATAGCCTATACGGTATAGGATATACGTGTACAGTTATTCGACCCATTTTTTTTCATTTGGCGCAAAAATATTTGTTTAGCAAATCCAATAGCCCAAATAAATAGAAGGCGACATTTTTAAGTTGTCAGATGTTGTTTTTATTTCCTTAGGTGTGTCACCAAAAAAGGGTTCGTTTAGAAGGAGCGACACTTTGTCTAAATAAAGACAGGGCGCAACTCTAAATAACCGAATCTTATCTTTTTTGGTGAAATGAGAGGACCCACTTTGGTACCTCCAATGGTGCTTGTATGTACCACTTAAATGCACGGGTCATCATCATATCAAATTGTATATGCCACATACAGTATGTGCCATTTGCTTGACAGTTGGTGTCAATCAACAGCTTCAACAGCTTTAACGAGAGATTTATTTCCTCTTGAGTTTTTTTTTTCGCTTTTCACAATCGTTTTGGCTATTTTTATTTTGGATCAGGGTTTAAAATTTGGCTGTTTTTTCAATCTCCCGGTCAAGTGATTTAGAAAGGTGATTTAGAACATATTGATTAGACGAATTGAGTTTTAGTTACTAACAAATTTCGACATATCTAACGTCATATTTTTTTTTGCTTATTTACGTCTAATAAGCTAACTGGTGTTCACCGAAGGTACACGTTGTGTGCTGAGTAATTAAGATACGGGGACCTAAATACATCCAAGGGGCGACACCCTATAGATCTAGGTAAGTCTGCCGTTTTAATGTCCGATTTTTACAACACAAAATGAAAACACAATGAATTTTCAAGATATTTCGAACTTAAAGCGCGTAAACGTTCAAAGCGAACTGAAAACCTACGTAAGATGCATAGTGTCTCTTTGAGGTGTCTCTTTGGCTGATTCGAGTGATGCCGTAAACAGCGCTGGTGGTGACTCAGTCTGAATTTCATAACATTGCCTCCAGTCCTTCTCAGTTCGCTTTTAACGTCTACGCGCTTTATTCGTCACGTGCTTTTTATTGTTGAAACCGATAAGATAAGTCCTTTTCTATGTGCTACTAGGCACTACCTTGTTCGCCACATGAAAATGGGCTGTCATTTATAGAATAGAGTCTATCCAATAGTATTTGACATTTCATTTTCAGATGGATTATTTCGACTTTTTTCCCATTTTCTTTCTCCACTTTTTAACTAACCACTCCATAGTCAGAATAGATTGTCCGGATAAAAATTCGGAATAGCCCGATCTGAAAATGAAAAGGAAAAAGAAACGACGCAGCCGATTTTCATTAGGGTAACTGGGTAATATGTAGACTTATGTATTTTACGGTTAAAAATACGATGAGCACAACCTTAAAATTGACATTGTAATGTATCTTTGGGGTTTGTTTGATTTAAATTATTATCATCATAGACTGTGCATAAAAGTGATTCATTTTTCGTCAAAATGAGAGCATAAATTTTTTGAGGAACAAATTCCTATATTTCAAATCCTTTGTTTTTCGTCGTAAGAAGCCACAACAAAAGAAAGTACTCAAAACTAAGAACTAGACCGCAAAAACTCAGTTGTGTTTTTAAAGTTAAGCTAGAGCCCTTTTATCTATTGTAAATATTAAGTGGATTAGCCAACAACATTGCTACAAAAATAAAAAAGGCGTTTTTGACAATTCAAAGAAATTCTGGAAAAAAAAACTTTATAAATTTAGTTCAAGTGTTAATTGTTTATAACTTCATACCTGATCTAAATTTCTAAAGTTTTTTTTAATTTATTTGAATTGTTAAAACCGCATTTTTATAATATTAGGACAATTTTTAAATTGTAAAAAAATATCGTAAAAACTTACCTACCGCCTGTCCACTATGAAAATGAAAACGATCTTTTCAGACAAAGTTCTAACATTAATATAATTGACCACATTGAAATTTTGATGCCGGATCAAAAAATCTCCAATAAGGCAACAAAATGTTTTTTGCAATTGATCCCTTTCTTTGGACCCCTACATTTTTGTCTTTTTGGAAAGAATTTATATTATAAATAATACTTATAGTAGTTCAGTGTTACTTTATTAGATATTAAATACAGAGGTTAAGCATTTAGCCGTCCACTAAAAAATTTTTCAAAACTAGACGGTTAAGCCGGTTCCGGACGGTTTTCGGACATTTTCTTAGTCGGTACAAAAATAAATTTCATGACAAAATTGAATCGATTAAACGGAGAGGTTAAAATTACTGAAAATGTACATCTTCGTCAAAAATCGACCCTTATTACTGAATTTCCGAAGAGACACACATTTTTAAGACAAATTAGCTCAAGTGTTAATAGTCTTTTCGGGCTATGAGCTTAGCTACATTTTTCTGTCGTAACTTGCGTTTCCATAGGATTGATGTTAATGCTCCTTTCTTGTGAAGTCATCAACCTGATCGTTTTTTTTCTCTGATGACAAAATAATTATTTTGGAAACATACCAATTAAACAGGAGGCACTGAGTTAAACCCCAAAAACATTTTTTGTTCAATGAAACGTTCGCGACAACACAGAATGTCTCCAAATTTTATAGTTAAGCCCAAAATACCGCATATACATATATTAATTTTTTAGTGGTAGTTTGCAATTTATGACTCCTAAGCTTCTATTTTAACTTATATTAGTTATTCAACTTATAATAGTTATTTAACTTATAATAGTTATAAAAGTTTTCGGAATAACTTTCACTTATCACAAAATAATGACTTATAAATTATAAGTTATAATTTATAAGGGCACCGAATCGGTCTCTTTTCTTTTATGGCGAATGGTAATCCGCCGAAATTTTCACTTTTTGAGCATTGTCATTGGCCAGAAATGGAAAAATTTCGGCGGATTATCATTTTGCCACAAAATAAAGGAGACCGATTCAGACTGTGCTTATATATTACACCACCTACATATGTAAGTTAACACCACGTAAGTTAACAAAATTCACGTAAGTTAACACCTTTATTTTCCTAAAGTTTTGTTAACTTACGTAGGTAGGTGGTGTATATTTTAACTTAAAGTCACTTATTTGTGAGAAGTGGAAGTTATTTCGAAAACTTTTATGATTATGGTCTCACTTGATTGGCAAAACAGTTTTGTTTTAGAGACCTCTTTTGTTCGAAAAAAATATTTTTTTAGAAGTACTTTTTTACAAGCTTTATTTGAACCAATCCACGAAAAATGGAAGAATTTTTCATTTTTAGCAAATTTTATATTAAGAATGTTTCTTTAGAAGTTGAAAATATTTTTTCGGAAATTATATATTTTTTCGACGCTATATAGTCTCAAATTGTATCAGAACAATTCGATTTTTGTCAAGAATTTTTAAGATTGCTTAATTCTTTGAGTTAAATAAGTTTTCAGTGGAATATGTCAACCAGTCTTAGTTTGATGGATAAATAATTGTTTTGGAAATATACCAATTAAGAGATAAAAAAAGCCAAGTTCAACCCAAGAAGGGCTGTTTTTTCGTTGAACGCGAATCGTGTAGACATAATTTGAAATAAATTTAGTCAATTACTTGATCCTCTCCATTTGACAGATGACTGTACATGATTACATCCAATTTAGTAAAATTATACCATTTTGGAGTATTTCACTTAGGGTGCGCGCGGTTAAAATCGGGGGTATCTACAAAACACTAAAAAACGTTGCGCAACGGATTCAGTATGGTCCAGTAAGCAAAACAATCCTAACTCGTAGGGGTCAAAATGGACAAAACACGCTTTTTAGAAAACAAAATCATTTTTTAAGAAATCTTAACATGGTTTTTCCTACCGTATTTCGATTTAGTAAATAAAATGAAACAAATACGTTTGTTTTCAAAATTTTCAGACTGCACAAAACCGTTATCTGATTTTTTGTAATTACTTATAATATTGATTTCAGCTCAAACCGTGGACACCCTAATTTCACTTGGCCAAAAACTATCGAACCAAAAATCTACTCGAGTAAGCAGCACGATTTTACTAATCGAATCGTGAAAAAAACATTACTTCTCAAGTTTATGACAGTAAACTGACAATAATGGGCTCGGAGTGTGTACAATTAATTCGCCATTTTCCAAAAAGAGACTTCTTAGTAGTGCTCATCTACTTTATCTTACGTACACGTTAACTACACGTTTTTCTATGTAATTTATCTAAATAAAATCTGGCACAATTTTTAAATTGTCAAAATACCTCAAATTTATATAAATTGTCGAATTACGGTCCGTTGACTCAAAACAAGTCAAAATTCCCGCTCGTGCCGTTATCGGGTCAAATTTTTCGATTAAAAATTTCCAGACAATCCGCCTACGCCCTGCGCCGTTATCGGGTCAAAATTCTTCCTCAAAATGTTGGTGGTGTATATAATTTATAAGCTTTTTACAGAAAATCATGATAATTATCACAAATTTTCCTCTGGGCGTTAAGATCGTCGGTGTTCGACCTGTTTTTTCAAAGATTTATTTTAAGATTTGTATTTTTGATAAAAAAGAAAAAAAGTTTATAAAAGACAAAACTACTAGATTGTTCAAGCCATGATTCTAGTGCCCGGTCCTTCTTTTTCAAGTTTTTTGCATAAATGTCAAATTTAACGGTATTTATCCGTTCTTTCTTTACCTAATTTAATTAAAATTAAGAAAAAAAGTTGAATAATCCGTTCTCAGCGAAAAAATCGTTGAATCAGAGATTTACGAATTAGACAACGCGTTGCAACGTAATCTATGAACGCATTCCAAACGGATTATCTACTAATCAAATCTCGAATGACTCAAAGGTTATGCAAAAGGCATCAAAAAGTATGTGTTAAGTAGAGATCTCAGCGAATTTTCAGATTCTACAAATTCATATTTCCGATGTTTGACTTCACTTTTGTTTGGACGTTTTTGGCTAAATCTCTAATCGATTGATTATTAAATTCTTGGCTTAAACTTTGTTCTCAAGTGACTCAAGGTCGCTAATCTAAGTGAAGTATTTTTTTGTTAATTTATATGCACACCTACCTGCTTAGAGTAACAGTTTTCCACCTACGCACTAGCTGCTTTAAGTAACGGTTTCACTTAAAGTAATATTTTTTTTGTTCCATTTTTTGGTTTCCTTTAATAAAAGTGTAACTGTTACTTTAAGCAGGTAGTGCGTAGGGGGAAAATTGACTGTTACTTTAAGCAGGTAGATAGCGTACCGTTTTACATATTTTTTTTGGGTATACATATTTTCATATGTAGGGCACAACGCCGTTAACTTTCACTATTTTCATACTTAGCTAATTAAAATTAGTTATGAGCTGGATTATTAAAATTTCAAATTATTTTTAAATGGGTTATATTAAATAGCCTTTATAATAAAAAGTAATAAACTATTATTATTATTGTTACAGTTGGTGTGGTAACGAAGTGACACTTTCGTTGCCGATTTTTTATTCAAACATTGTCACTTCGTGTCATTACTGTCACTTGTGTCATTACTGTCACTTGTGTCATTACTGTCACTTGTGTCATTACTGTCACTTGTGTCATTACTGTCACTTCGTTTCATTACTGTCACTTTGTTCCGTCACTTTTGCCCAAAAAACTCCAGAAATTGTCACTTCGTTCCCTGAGTGTCACTTCGTTACCACACCAACTGTATAGGCTGGGATAAGTTTTCGGACTAGTTGAAAATCTTAAGAAAGACGTTAGCCGCTAACGGTTATCGGGGCAAGGCGTGGCCCTTACAAAATTTGCCATCGGGTTACAAATCACATTCATTGTGGGATCAAAAATTGGTTACAAAATCGCAAAAACAAAATAATTGAAATATTCAAATTGCGTAACCAACATTACACGTAATATCATTGCCAGCTTCAAACTCGCATTCTTGAATGGTTTATAGAAAAAAAATCTCATATCGAGGAGAAAAAGGGGGAAAGCAATTTGGGTCATACCCAAACCGAAAATATGTCAGTCTGGTTGACATTGTCAAAAACGCGTTTGGGCGGGATTACAGCAATTGCTGGGGATTTTTTTTATTGGGCAAGTTAGAAGTCACAATATGTACAGGGGGTGCGCATTAAGGGTCGCTTAACGATTGTTGGAAAACAAACAACCTTTATTTAGCTCACCCGGTATAAGGTAACTTTCGTCTTCTTAATGCAAGTAGTTATGATTTTTTGCGTTATGTATTTTATTTCATCAATTGTACTTGTTTAACTAATGATTTATTTGTTTAATAATGATTTATAGTGGTAAAAAAGTGTCCCGCTATTAGTGTTAAAGACAAAAAAAGTGATGCGGTAAGGGGGTTGCGCAATAATGTTGAGTAAATGTAAGAAGTGGTGTTAATTTTTTGTCAAATTAAAATCTTTGTTTCATTTTGAAAAAAAAACGTCTTTTTACATTTGATTTTATATTTATTTTATTTTTATAGTTCTACCATTTTTTTTTTTGTTCGGAAAAGGACCGCAGAAGATTTTTATCAAATCATCATATATACGCATATTAGTTTCACTCGAAAAAATCGGAAGCAAATTCAGTCAAACTGAAGCTTAACACGTGTCAGGCCTGTTTGCCAAAAACGCATAGAGACGGAATTACAGCAATTGACGAGGCATTTTCTGGAGACAAAAATTAATCATTTAGAAGTTTATGCCATAAACTTTGACAAGTACTACTTGAAATGACGATCATTCTCCGATGTGAACAATAAGTCAAAAAAGTCACGTTTGTGAACTTCATTGTTTCGTAGGAAAAAAACATTATTTGAGAATTACAGATATAATCGTCCCGCAAGTGTCGCGAATATAATAAAATAATAATTAAACTTTGTAAAATCTTAATAAACCTACATTGAAATTTTTTAGTGAAAGTTAATATAATTTTATACAGTTTCGTAAAACTCGACAAAAATTATATTAAACTTGATAATATTTGATAAATTTTATTAAATGTAATACATTCGTATCGCTCTTATGTTTACAGTCCATATCTTCACAAAAGTCCATGGGTATCCATACGGTATGACTCATACCGTATGAGTCATGCGAAAGTGTCAAAATAAGGGCGATATGACTGTAGTCTTCAACAGCACGTAGGAACAGAATTACAACAATTGACGGGACAATTTTACGATACAAAGATTAATCATTTAGAAGTTGAGACCATTTTGTTCGACAAGTGCTACTTCAAAATGGCAATTAGGTTGATCTATGAACAATTAGAGATATACATTGTAAAATATTTGCTTTATTTTAAGTTTCATCTTCAAGGAATACCGATTTTGAACTGGAAATCACATGCCGAAAAGATAGTAGGCTGGTCAGCAAGATTTATATGTTCGGGCTCAAGTGGACTAGACGCGATAGACCACTATCTGCACCGCGGTGCCGAGTTAAGCAATTATTTTACTGAAATAGGGTCAATTTAAACTTATGATGCCCATTAGATCAACAAGATATTTGTTAATTGAACATTCTTATTTTGCTGAGAAAACGACAGGGGTAAAATACATCCCCTAGGCACTTAATTGAACAACACTGGGTTATCTTAAATTTTAAATTATCTCGTTAAGATAGCTGGTTAGGTAATGTACAGCCTTTTTAGTTTCTTTTTAGCGGTACAATAACATTTAGTGGTAGAAGATATTATTTTACTTAATCCGATTAGTGAAAGAAAACTTATTTTGATATCGTTTCTGATGAACCAAATGTTGATTATTAAAGATCTTATCCAAAGAAAAAGTTCATATTTGATATCTTTAGATACGAATTTATATATTTGTAAAATAAATCGACATGTTTTTGAATTTATATACCTGAACGATTCATAACACTTCTTTTACTCAAGAAACCAAATTAGAAATATGTTTAGCTCTTTTATCATCAAAACGCATTTTTTCGACTCCAGAGTCAAAATCATTGAAAAAAGGAATGCTGTGTTGTGAATATAATGTTCGATTGTTCTTGCTCTGATTGGTCGATTCTGCATCATATCATTAGTTAAATGTCTGTTTTATACTACAGTGTGCAAAAGCAGCTGTTGATAGCGTTAACCATTCAATTTTTATGATAGATTTTTGTCGAAATTTTTTTTTCGAGAATTTGAGGTGGTGTAACCCCTTAAGGAGTGATTAATCGTGTTGTTAACGTCGTTATTATGGTAAAACCGATAAATTTTCCATACTTATATTTTGATTTTCGTATCGTAGTGCGATGCAGTTGTTTGTTACTATTTTTGACGCGTGGAGAGCCTAATTCGTTTTCCACGTGGCTCCGATGCGCTCCCTGATTGGCTTGCCTCATTATCCTCTTATATTTTTAACATTACANAAATATTAGGGTGCGACGTGAAACTTAGTTTTTTTTAACTACTATGTACAGTCCTTACTGATTTATCGGACGATTGCTCATTTATCGGACGCTTTTTGGCCAAAATGGGGCCATTCTAATAGAAAAATGGTCCTTCTTCTAACGATGCTCCTTTTTCGGACGCTATTTTCGAGAACCGAAAACGTCCGATAAATGAGTATAGACTGTACTATTTATACCCAGGTCTTAACAGTGATTTTAATTCTCCAGGGTATAGTAAAAATTGTTCGAGTATAGTGAAAACAAAATAACGCTTCTATTTATACAAACTTTCTTAACAATTAAGAAAAACATAATTTTATTTTTTTTTCTCCTGAGAAAAATACGTTCGACTATCCGACGACACCCATGTCAGAGTCAAGAGTTGATAATTAATTTACGAAAAAGATCATTACAAATCATTTAACCCATGTGTACCTTACATCATCTCCGACCAAATAAAACAGCATAGTCAGCGTTTGATAGTTAATTTAATTTCTTAATTCAACATGCAACAGGTCATGGCGTAGAACTCATGAAGTAACAATGAACAATTATGTGGCGTATGGTTAACCGCCCTCATATTTCAAACCAATTATTAGCTCAAATGTATAATAACTATTTATCGAATTAAAATATAAGATTCGATTAGATGGTTATGAACCGGTTATCGAAGGTTTGCCAACAAATGCCACGGAAATTAGAGCAAATAACTTTTACTTGGTAGTATATTGGATTGTACAAATATGTGTGATCACAAACAACTGATAGCGCTATAAAGTTAAAAATAAATGAAATTCCCCGAAAGAAAAATTCCCAAAAAAGCGATAATATCAATATTTGTATCCATTTATTTGGCCAAAATACACCATTTCTAAATATTTGCTTTCGACGCATGAAATAGCCCTTTATGGTCACCGCGTTTTTTTTTTAAATAAAAAGGTTCTGGAGGAATCAAAAAATAATTTCTCGTCGAAAATTTCAAGTTTTTTGTGGAACGCCGCTATTACATTCAAATATCTAGTCCTAGTTCACCGTTTGTAGTCTTTCGAAAAAACCCTTTTCAGCGAAACTGTAATTGGAATGAACAGTGATTTGAAAAAAAAAATAACAATTTTGTACAATAGTTACCGTCGTAGTAAATACGTTTCCATGTGTCACACTCAAATACCACATAATACTTGA
>SCLG01000104.1:207726-223812 GCA_004367875.1 Oikopleura albicans
CTAGACGCAAATGAACATTATTTCATACGATATTAAAACATGTTTTTGATTAAAAATTAGTATTTTCAATAATTATATTAAATTTTGTCCGTGGATGTACAACAGGAGAGAAGTTGGCTGATTGAAAATAAGTACACGAACGTTAACTTGCACGCAATGTTCTATAGAATGCACCTGACTAGAATTTTGGTGAAATTACAATACGTTCAGAGAGCAAGTAGAACTTTTTTGGCTAATCAATTTTAGCTTAGATTATGGCTGTGTAAAAAAAACGAATCTCAGAATTATAAAATAATTTCGAACCTTTATTATCGTCACGGGAGTTATGCAATTACAGCGGTAGACCATTGGATAAAATACATGCCAATAATAGTAACAATTTGCAAAATACAATTACATACACGTTTACATAGACAAATATTTAACGTCAAAAGAATTAAGCTTTTGGAAAGAAAAAAACCGTGAAGACTCATTTTAGATTTCGAGGACAGAAAACGGACCAATACGATTTGAATTTTGAGTTTTTTGTTGTGTTGATTTTTGTATTATTTTTTTTTTGATATTTTTGGGTGCGGAGATTCTATGTCGTTATGATAGTAGGTTAAAGCGCGTGCGCTGATTGGCCCGTCTCCTATCCTCCTATTATATTAACATTAATGGTCCGTAGGGAGTGATCATTGTGTTTATTTTTTTTATTATATCATTGATGTAAGTTTCGTATTTATCTTTGATACTATTAATTATCCTTATCAACCTTTTTTGCCTTTGTTAGCAAAAAGAAAAGAAAAACAAATATGCGTAGGTGGTATTGTACTCAACTTTTTTTCTCATAAGATTTCATACTTTAAGCACGTACAAAAACAATCTTTGTTCACAAGAATGACAGCGTATGTCAACTTATGGCTCTTCTGTAAAAATCTCGTTTTTGTTAATATCTCTTACTTTAAACATTTGAGCACGAAAACAAGTATATGTCAGAATTATTTCAACTCAAACTTTTTGTACATATTTTTTTGTTTTTTGATAACAAAATCCAACCCGAGAGGGCGCGAATATTTCTTTTTTTTTAATATTTCGCGAATTCTTCGAAAATCTCACAAATTTGTCGAATATCTCGCGAACTTCCCGAATATCTGGAAACAATTTGAGAGATATTGAAAACAAAAAAAAAGTAAATTAAATTTCAACAACTGTCTCAGGCTGAGACTCTCAGCTGCGAACGTAAGCGATAAAAACTCAATTGCTAGTTGTCAAATGTAGGCCTCTAAAAAAACTGAATGATGTAAAATTTCTATCCACAACTAACATTTTATTTTATTTTAGACCGCAGCCATGGTGTCTCAATCCAGCACGTCATCCTATTATTCATTTATTTTAATTTTTGATTTGAAAAAAAAACTAACGAAAAGCGCCAAATGACCGAATTTGGCAAGTGGCTCGCAAAATGATAAGTTAATTGGTCCGGTTCTAATTTTGACAATGTTAGGTTTTTTGACCGATTTCGATATTTTTTGTGTAGGTCGATATTGATACAACTCATTGTGTCAAACATAACAGCCGGAACAAAATGAATAATCGATATGTTACGGACGACGCTCATTAGACATAATTTTTATTTTTCAAATCCTGAACAAGTTATTCAATTCTTGCGCTGTCGAACGTCTAGTAATTCCATGTGGCGAGGCTTCGCAAACTGATTTTCAAAAATCATATCGGTCGTCTCCGGTCAAAAAAAGCGCCAACTATTGTTTTATTGCTTCTAGAAAGCCTCATAGTTTTTTTTTCTCTTCGAAATAGATAACAAAAATTACTATTCGATTAAAACGCGTAGGTTAGATCATACATCTTCAAGCTGATACAGAAAGTGGAGAAACCTGACAAGGGCGAAAATAAAACGGCAAAACCTGAAACCGGCGAAAAAATCATAAACTTTTATTTTCGATACAAAATCTATTTTCGACTTTCTAGCCTTGTTCATTTTTAGCCTTTTCAGGTTTGTCCATTTTATTTTTTGCCCTTTTCAGGTTTTTGCCATTTTTTGTTTTTGCCCCAATCAGTTTGTGCCAATATGACTCATGCAATACAACTCAGCTAATATGACATACATGAGTAAAACTCATATTATAAGACTCATCAATATACCAGTCCATATTTATCATATGATAATGTCGTAGAATTTTGTCAACGCTAAAAAGCGTAACGAAGTGAAAAGTGAATTATGAATATTTTACGGACGCGTCTCATTAGACATCAATCATGATAGTTTAAATCCTGAACANTGACCGATTTCGATATTTTTTGTGTAGGTCGATATTGATACAACTCATTGTGTCAAACATAACAGCCGGAACAAAATGAATAATCGATATGTTACGGACGACGCTCATTAGACATAATTTTTATTTTTCAAATCCTGAACAAGTTATTCAATTCTTGCGCTGTCGAACGTCTAGTAATTTCATGTGGCGAGGCTTCGCAAACTGATTTTCAAAAATCATATCGGTCGTCTCTGGTCAAAAAAGAGCCAACTTTTTTTTTCTAGAAATCCTCATAGTTATTTTTTCTCTTTGAAATTTTTTCTCTTTGAAATAGAAAAGTTAGTATTCGATTAAAATGCGTAGGTTAGATCATACAGCAAGTACAAAAAATAAGTAAACGAAGCTTTGCACAATAAACTAAACTTCATCTTTGTAAAAATTCAAAGTGATACATTTTTTGGAAATTGATCACTGTATTTAAACCAATGGAAGCTGATACAGAAAGTGGGGAAACCTAACAAGGGCGAAAAACGAAACGGCAAAACCTGAAACCGGCGAAAAATCATAAAATTTTATTTTCAATACAAAATCTATTTCTATTATTAAATATTGTATCGAAATTTTCAGGTTTGTCCTTTTTATTTTTTGCCTTTTCAGGTTTTGGGGGTGCTCCGTTTGCTGCGGATTTTCAGAAACCCAACAAACCGATCTCGACATCTCGAGTCAGCTTTCAAAAAACTGTTTTGGCCATATTTTAGAGCTTACAAAGTTACTAAGAAAATGATTAGAAATCAAATTCTAAAAATGTCTGTAGCGGGCTCCAGAATTTTTTAACGGACAACAAAAAATAAAAATCCGCAGCAAATTGACTACACTCCAGGTTTTCGCCATTTTCTGTGTTTGCCCCAATCAGATTATGCCAATAAAATTAAGCGAATGTGACAAATATGAGTCATACAATATTAGTCATACAATATGAATCATACAATATGAGTCATATTATAAGACTCATCAATATACCAGTCCATATTTATCATATTATAATGTCGTAGAATTTTGTCAACGCTAAAAAGCGTAACGAAGTGAAAAGTGAATTATGAATATTTTACGGACGCGTCTCATTAGACATCAATCATGATAGTTTAAATCCTGAACAAGTTATTCAATTCTTGCGCTGTCGTTGGACTTTAATACCGTCTGGCCAACTGGGCTTGTTTGTCTCGGGCTCCGTTAACAATAATGATCGATGGCTGCCCAATGAACCAATCGAAAAGAATCGGGATTGATTCATCACACTCGTCAGGTATGTTGTTGTACAATTTTTAGACGTGGATTTTTTTCCAGAGAACTTGAATTTTTTCTGGAATTTGTGAGCTACACGCGGAAGATCAACTTCAACACGTTACACCAACAAATAAAATGTCTTGGAGTTTAAAAAATGGGCAGCCACAAAAATGCAAAAACCAGTGATTTTCCAGCTCAGAAATAGATTGGAATATTTCTATTCATTTTGTCAAAAAAAAAATGCGTTCGTATTTTTTATCTTTTAGGGTCAGAAATTTATTTTCAACAAATTGTATACAACGTAGTTATCAAACTCTTACTTTTTACTTGCGGTATATAAGGCACCGTGGTTTTTCGGTTTGAAACTTTGGCGAAAAATAAGTTCTCCGGAAAAACTCGTCTCCGAAAAATTTCCATTTCCAATTATTATGTTTCCGTTTATTATTTTTCGAATAAATATTTTTTGGAGAAAATGTTGTTCGGAGAAAATGTTATTTGGAGAAAACGGTTTTCGGCGATTTTCTGATTCGGTTGAAACTTATTCGTCGAAAAAACGCGGTGCCGTTAAACCGTATAATGTGGCAGAATGATATAAGTTTAAACGTTACAAAACAAATACTATGACTAATAAAATTTACTTTTGACAGTTGAAAACATACAGTAGCACTTTTTTTAGTTTAATTTTTTCGACCCAGAGTAAACTTTTTTAGAACTCAAATAAAAACTAGAAATTGATGCTATACAAATACATATTTATATAATATGTACGTACTTGTAGAATAACTTCACGACGTTTTATTATTTATTAAAGCCTGTTTTTTTAAGCGCAGCCATTTCCGTAAAGGTCTACAATTATGGTAACAAATGTCCGGTGTTTCACAATCCCCGTTTTTAACCCAAAATCAATTACATTTCAGATCAAATGGTTTTTACATTAACTTTGTTTTAGCTTCAAAATGTACTGCACGCTAATCGGCCATAAATATTTTAATAATTAGGTTCTTGACAGTTTTATCGGTCAAATTATTTCGATTTTAGCGGCAGCATTTCATTATAACTCACGTTTCTTACGATTTAAAACGTCGCGTTTTTCTAGTACGTGAAAGATAATAAGTAATGGTTACATAAGGTAATTATTTCGGCCAGAATCATTCTATCATTCCTAAAACATTATTCAAAAATCGTTTTAGATATTTTAATTTTTTATAAACAAGTAGGGAAAAGTTTTTTGTAGTTTATTTCAATTGAATTTCAATATTGAAAAGCTTTTTCCATTACTAGATGAATACAAGTTTTTAAAAAGGCCCTTTTACTCATTTTTTCTGTAAAAGTATTTCTGACCAACATAAGATTTCTTTTGAACTAAGTTTTATTGGTAACGTTTTTTGGTAGATTTCATTTAAAATTTGAAATGTGGCACAAAATTCAATGGTGGCGAAGGGCCTCATCTTATTTCACTTTTTTGGTATTAGTAAAATTTTTATGTATTATACTTTTTTTCACCTACCAAAGTTATTTTTCTTATTGAAAGTGGTTGCCTATATGTTGCCTATGTTTGTCATCAGAAACATTTTCGAGTAAACCGTATCGTTTTTTACAGTTTTTTAACCAATTATTGAATATTCCAATATTTGTATGTCCGTCAGTTTCATCGATGCAAATTATTTCAATATTATGAAAGGGGCTTCATCTTAACTCACGTTTGTTACCATTTAAAATGTCGCGCTTTTATTAACGAAAAAACAATAACGGGTTGCATAACGGGACGTAATTTAAGAGATATACTAAGTGTCATTCTGTCAACGTGGTCGATGAAGTTGGTCTTCCGCGTCTCATTGATCGTTCTTATTATCGTTAGCCAATTTCTAACATATTCTTGTATTTCTTGACGGATCGGTAGGGTGTCCAATCGGTCGGAAATATTCCCGATTTTTCCCCCAAAATTAAATTTTAATTTTCCTCTAATCAGACGGGTTTAATACGTAATCAACCCCGGCGCATCTGATTTTGGTTCTTAAAGTGGTCAAAAACTAATGAAAAAATGATCAATGACCAGTTCATGGCTAAATTCACCCCAATTTCTATGAACATACGACTATTATTTCTAGCACTTTAGAAATAATTTAGGAATAGGCCCTACCACTCGGGGTGAATGTCAGGTTTTTGATGGTGTCAGAAATGTAAGGAAAACATGATAAATTACATACTTGACATGTAAACAAAAAATGTGATACATATCGCACAGTCAGACCACATTTTTTCGTGTGATTTAACGGACAAAAAATATTTTTTTTTAATACTAGGGGCCCATCCTTCGAAACAATACTCTTACTCGAAGAACGACGTTTTTTCACTGAAAACGTTCATTGAAAAAACGTTTTTCATGACATTTTTCCAAAAAGTTTCTTCATTTGGGAAACGTTATCTCGTAACCCCGCAAAACACGTGATGAAATACATGTCACGTTGGACACCCTACCATATCTTTTCCATTCTGTGCAAAAAAAATATGCCCAACTAAATTGATGGGACATCTCAAACTAAGCCTTTCATATAAGTGGACCTTTAGACTCTACAGGCTAGAATAACATTGTGTAAAAAAACGTTAAAAGCGCGTAAAATGAAACGAAAAATTAGACATGTTCCATGCATTTCTCAACGTGCGGTTAATTCTGGTACACTTGTATGTCGGCTTAGAATCACATTTTGTTAAACACGACTAACCATATTTATACCTTTAGTTTTTGTGCCGATAAGCCAAGTGATATAAATCGGTAAAATGAGGTTTTTTTTCGCGGGTGAGAATTTTTGGCGGAATTAAAGGAAATTAGTCCGTTTTTGCGGCAGACAAAAGAGACGCGCTTGAGAATAGGTTTTACTGTCTTTACTCAGTTATAAGAAAATCACATAATTATTATAACGTCAGGGGTTAAATTGGGTCTACTTGAAAAGGGCACACATTTTTCAAGTGAGAGGAAATTTAGAACTACGGTTAAATTAGTATAAAGTACAAACCAAATAATAACTAATGGGATTGAAGGTCTTTATGAAGAAAGGTGAATTAGTCAAGCTTTTAAAAATGGTATCCAAGATGAACAAAACTTTTTAAAGATGATATTTCCCGAACATTTGTTTTCGCCGTTATTTTTATTTCTGAGTATAGCTTGTAATGTTTAGATTGCACACTTTCACTACACTTTTACAACCAGTTTTGGGGTATGTGACATATGTCTGAAATGATTGGGTCTAATAATTTCAATGAACATTCAAGATGACGCGGGATTGAATTGGTACAAAGTTCAATTTATAGAATTATATTGATCGTTATAAAATTTGTACTTTATATCATTTCAATCGGTGTCTATAATGCCCCTTTTTCACAATACCCCAAAACTTGAGGTGGGATTGTTAAGTGCGCTGTCAAACGATATTTTTTGTTTGCAATTTTATTAGATTATGAATTTTGGTGACCAGAATCTGAAACGGCTGTTATCTTATTGGATCAAAATATCTAATTCGAAATATACTATCAAGTTAACAGATCCGTTCATTTTCCGGTTACCGGCAATGAGTCGCCGATGATTTTGCTATATAAAAAATATGACCATTTTCAAGAGCTCTCTTTCGAGTGCCGGGACTTTAATTTCGACGCAGTTGCTACTTTCGACGTTCTGTTCACTTTTTCCGCCAATATTTTTTTAACTCTTCGACGGCAGAAGTTCGCCGCGCAAAACAAAAAAACAATATTTATATATCTCGTGGAATTAGATTTCAATAACTGACGAATGTTTTTTTTTATTTACCGACAGAAAATATAGAAATACATGGGTAATCCAATTCTAGTTTTGGGACGCTTTGTCGAAAAATTAGAGTCGAATTCTGGGACATAAAGTCCATTTCTGGGACGTTTTTGTGCTAAAATGAAACGCAATTAGAATTCCAGGGCAAAAAGGGACTCTCAGTCAGATTTACGGCCCAGAATCGGACTAACCCCTGTATATATATTTACAGCATCTTGGACCATCAGTACCAAAAAATTTATTAATCAGTAACAAAAAAATATTAATATCATTTCTGCGCAAAACCACGATACGTTTTAAGAAACGTACAATTATTTACGTTAACATGAAAGACAAAAATGATAAAATATTTGAGAACATACCAAGATATATGTGACGTTTTTTTACATACATATCATAATCATATTATTTGATTGAACATGTTTTTGAAATTATTTTGAGCTGGAAAAAAAAATTGGCGAGCTCGCTTTCGCAGATATCCAAATTCGAAATTTGACATGTGTTTTTTAATATCGTTAATTTAATCACGAAATGTTATAAATTAAGTACTTTATGGATCGTTAAATATTATGGTACTGATGTATTCGAGATGTGGAGCTTAACTCCTGTGTGTCAATTTGTACGATGAATGTTGCTAAGACAAAACAGTTTTTGTTGTGTTTTAAAATTTAAAGCGTCCACAAACAATGTCACAAGTATTGGAAGATAAATGACCAAAAATGATCACTTGGAGCTCAAGTTATCCAGCGTGTTTACCGGTGTTTACTGGTTAAAGATATTTTTCGAAATTTGCTTCTGAAAAAAACCTGACTGCAAATATCTAAAAGGTTTTTCATGACTCATTTTGGGTTTGAAAACATAAAATTTTCGTTAAATTAATTAAATTAAAAAAACAATACATTATCGTTTTAATTTTCACACAGGAGTTAACAAGGAAAAAAGTGTCGGTCTGGACAAATGACAATCCTAGATTAGTGTCTAGAACAATGTGAGCGTTTATTAATGATTCGGAATAAAAACAAATTGATGAAAATTGCACTTCCAGATGGCTCATTACGAACGCATCTACTCGATATGACAATTCCATTGTCCAAAGTTGTAGCCATGAGCGGATTTTACATGTGATTTGCCTCACAATTTGACGATTTTTTTTACAAGTTTTATATTATTCGTTTGTGATTTTCCCATACGGTTGCCGTTTTTTAAGGGCCTGATAATCTAATTTAGTAAAACCCGAGTTTCACAATACTTTGACAAATACTTTTTATTGGGATTACCCTGATTGTCATATAGAAATAAGCTCTGCCATATTGGTAGATCGTTTTTAACCGGTAAAATTTTATTGAGTAACAGGAAGAAACATTTTTATAAAAAAAATAAATTATTATCTAAATTAGTCCGTCACGCAAAAAGGGTCTGTCCCACTCTTAAACCAAAATTAAGCCGTTTTGAAAACAAAACTAAAAAATATTTTAACGGCGATTAGGGACACTGGTTAAAATATTTCATTAGGGGTTAAAACCATGACTCAAATCGATTAGGGTGTGCACAATCCTATATTGCCAAAACTCATCTAATTCGATTTCGAGGAAAAAAAAAGTTCGAGTCAATATTCAAAAACTAATTACTTGCCCTGGAAAAAAAAGAAGTTGTCATTTTGTTTATCAATTATGCCCCATTTTTTTCGTTTTTCGCAAATCACAGGCTAAACCCGTCTCGCAGAAACCATTGCCGAAAAAATCCAGTTACCAATACAGTTTCGTAGCGAATATTCATTATGTGTTGAATTTGACAAAGAATCAAGACAGCTCGAACTAGCGCTGAAATTTTTGCAAACTGCTAAATCATTAAATGGACTCCGCAGCCTAATCAAATCAGCATCTAACGAAAATTACGCAAAGATATTTGGGCACAACTATTTAGATGGATTTTGTTGTAAAAACGGGTAGTTCATGAAATAGCCACGCTTTTGGTGTGGCGATTTCAAGTAGACCCAGAAAATAGCCACAAAAAGTCCGGAAAATAAAGATTTCATCATCTTGATTTATTCGTTCATTTACTTGTTGAGTGTAGGAGCTATGACTGACGCGGTGATGCTGAAATAGCGTTAAAATGATTCCAACATGGCTAATATCTCGTCAATCATAGATCCGACACAGTGTAGTTGTAGTGAATATATATTAAATAGTACAGGGACAAATTTTATTACGTGCATTTTGTTTTATTTTTTATTAAGTGCACGAAAAAAGTTCGAAAATACGCTCATTTATTTTCTTATTCGAAGTTCTAAATTATTTTCTCTAAATAAAGATCTTATTCATATCTTAGACCTTGTTTAGACTAAATACTCTTAGAACACGTTCACGTTCGTCTTTTTTTTTTCTCAAAAAAGTGTTCGGAACGAAAATAGAACGTTTTTTAGATGTAACTAATGAACGTTCTATTTTTTCATTGTTCTCATGCTTGAAGAGAAGCCTAGAACAGTTGTATACAGTTTACATTCTTCTTCTGAAAATATATTTATGAGGTCTCATGAGTTTTTTTTAACTCATTCAAAGTCCTCTTTTTTGCGTTAAATTTGAATCAGTGCTTTTTTTATATATAACAGGTTTTTTAACATATTACATGCACATTACTTGAAAGATTTAAAGATTTTCGTGTTCTAAAAGAAAACTGTAGGGCTTTTAAATGTGCTTTAAACCGACGTTTTTTTATTATTTTTCTATTATCAGAGGGCGGGATTCAAAATAAAAACAAACAAACTAGGTGAATCTAAAATTCGGGAATATTCGGGAAAAATATTTTTTAAGGTTTTTGTCTTTGCAGTAGATTTCTTGTTACACTTATATCTTGGTGTATTTATATGGATATTTATGGGCATATTTTCGGGTAAACTATTTCGTTTATTTCTGGGTACATGATAAATTTATTGGTATATTTCCAGTGTTAATTACGGGTATATTCGCGAGTTAGATAATGATTAAATAATAGTTAACGAATAACGTCGGTAAATTTCTGGGTATATTTCTGGATCTATTTTTGGGTCCATATTCTCGGTCAATATTCTCGCACCATTTCTTGGTACATTTATTAATTCATCTCTTGGTGCATTTCTAGATAAATTAATTGGTAAATTCTTAAACATTTCAGGGTACATTTCTGTGTACATTTCTGGGTACATTTCTAGGTACATTTCTGGGTACATTTCTGGGTACATTTCTGGGTACATTTCTGGGTACATTTCTGGGTACATTTCTGGGTACATTTATACCTTCATTTATGAGTAAAAATCTGGGTACATTTTGGGTACATTTTGGGTACATTTATGAGTAAATATCTGGGTACATATCCGGGTAGATTTCTGGGTACATATCTGGGTACATTTCTGGGTATATTTTTGAGTACATTAGTAGTATAGCCTATCATACTGTATAGGTCATGCTACTAAGATTTATAGAGTAAATTTCAGGGTAAACTTCTTGGTACATTTCAGGGTATATTTCTGAGTCCATTCTTGAGTCCATTTCTAGGTTCATGATTTTAATCATTTTCGGGTAAATTTCTATCTATATTTTAATTCTATTTCTGCGTATATTAATAATCGCAGTTCAGGGTGTATTTCTAGGTACATTTTTGAGGTACACTTTTAGGTAAATTAATCGTTACTTACCTAGGAATATTTATCATAACTAGCTATCAAAAATTGTCTTGTTTTTCGAACAAAAAATCCCCTTGTCATCTTTTGGTGAATAATTAGGGTGCCAATCGCCCAATCTAAATCTTATTCTNTCTTACCAAAACCCCCTAAGTTGGATTATCTTACCAGAGAAAACAGAGTTTTTGAGCATTTCCGCCTACGCACTAACAGGTTATCTTACCAAAGTTACGTTATCTTACCGCTTTTTTAGCGTTTATAAAGGTAAGATAACGTGTTAGGTGGTGTATTACAGATTTTTTAACATATTACAGGCACATTTCTTGAAAGATTTTCGTGTTCTAAAAGAAAACTGTAGGGCTTTTAAATGTGCTTTAAACCGACGTTTTTTATTATTTATCTATTATCAGAGGGCGGGATTCTAAATAAATAACAAAAAAACTAGGTGAATCTAAAAATTCGGGAATATTCGGGAAAAATATTTTTTAAGGTTTTTTCTTTGCAGTAGATTTCTTGTTACACTTATATCTTGGTGTATTTATATGGATATTTATGGCCATATTTTCGGGTAAACTATTTCGTTTATTTCTGGGTACATTTCTCGGTCGATTTCTTGGCAAATTTTAGGATAAATTTATTGGTATATTTCCAGTGTTATTTACGGGTATATTCGCGAGTTAAATAATGATTAAATAATAGTTAACTTATCGCTAAATTTCCGGGTTTATTTCTGGATCTATTTTTGGGTCCATATTCTCGGTCCATATTCTCGCACCATTTCTTGGTACATTTATTAATTCATCTCTTGATGCATTTCTAGATACATTAATTGGTAAATTCTTAAGGACATTTCTGGGTACATTTATACCTTCATTTATGAGTGCATATATGGATACATATTTGGGTACATATCCGAGTAGTTTTCGGGGTACATATCTGGGTACATTTCTGGGTACATATCTGGGTACATTTCTGGGTACATATCTGGGTACATTTCTGGGTACATTTATACCTTCATTTCTGAGTAGAAATCTGGGTACATTTTGGGTACATTTATGAGTACATATCTGGGTACATATCCGGGTAGATTTCTGGGTACATATCTGGGTACATTTCTGGGTATATTTTTGGGTACATTAGTAGTATAAGTCATGCTACTAAGATTTATAGAGTAAATTTCAGGGTAAACTTCATGGTACATTTCAGGGTATATTTCTAAGTCCATTCTTGAGCCCATTTCTAGGTTCATGATTTGAATCATTTCCGGGTAAATTTCTATCTATATTTTATTTCTATTTCTGCGTATATTAATAATCGCAGTTCAGGGTGTATTTCTAGGTACATTTTTGAGGTACACTTTTAGGTAATTTAATCGTTACTTTCCTAGGCATATTTATCATAACTAGCTATCAAAAATGNAAGATTTATAGAGTAAATTTCAGGGTAAACTTCTTGGTACATTTCAGGGTATATTTCTGAGTCCATTCTTGAGTCCATTTCTAGGTTCATGATTTTAATCATTTTCGGGTAAATTTCTATCTATATTTTAATTCTATTTCTGCGTATATTAATAATCGCAGTTCAGGGTGTATTTCTAGGTACATTTTTGAGGTACACTTTTAGGTAATTTAATCGTTACTTTCCTAGGCATATTTATCATAACTAGCTATCAAAAATGGTCTTGTTTTTCGAACAAAAAAATCCCCTAGTCAGCTTTTGGTGAATAATTAGGGTGCCAATCGCCCAATCTAAATCTTATTCTAATTCCTGAACTATTTTCTAATTCTATTTCTGATAACTATGTTCTAAACGTTCCTTGTTGTTTTGTAAGTATACGATGTAAACACTCTTCAGTATTTTTTTAATGATAAACATTCTGTTTTTCTGCAAATGTTTGTTTGGTATTTAAAATACCGTATTTTTTTAGAGCTTAGGTCTCGACATGAAATAAAATATAAAATCTTGAATATTATGTCAGTGAATTAAGTTGACATTCAGCACATTCTAAGAAAGTTTTTCTCGGCAAGAAGTGCTATCTTAATTCAAATATTTTGACAGTTTACTGATAACATGAATGCTAAGTGCTTTCTTTTATAACAAAAGTCTGTACTTTTGAATATACTTGGGGGAGCGTTGGTGGAGGTGACGTCTTCAAGGGTTAAAATCACAATTCTATGAAACTAAACTCTGGAAAGTGAATTTTTACAGGGGGGAAATTTTGACTGGAGCACATTTTTTGTAATTTTACGGGTTATCAAAAAACGTACAAGTTAAGGCTTCTGTAGTGTAGAATCTACACTGTAGATGACAAGGGTGTGGCTATAGCCGCAAAACTTTAGGGGAGAGGCCCGGCCAGCTCAATTATATTTTTCAGCTGGACAGGCCAGTCCAGTACAGCTCATTTTTATGTTTTAGCTCGGCAGGCCAGCTCATTTTTTTTTCTAAAGTATGCCGAGCCTTGATTTGCTAATTATTTAACAAAAAAATATGTTTATATGAAAAATATAAATAAAGTCAAGCTATCGTTTAAAAAAATACAGTAGTGAATAAAATGTTACGAGTTAAAATCGATACGTTTTTTAACACCGACAAGAGATGGTACACGTTATTTTAATCATAATCCTCTCATGTGCAAAACGAATCATGGTTAAGACGTTTTTGGGTGGGATTTTTTCCCTACAGGTGTTTCGAAAAAATAAGGTTATCTTATTTCAAACATTATAAATATTTATTCTACACGGCATAAAAAATATGCGTTTCTGTTAACAACAAAGTGAATGTGTTGCCGCAAACTTATTTAAAATACAGTTGTTCAAAACTTTAACTTCAAATGAAACAACACCAGAAAAAGGAAGGATTTCGCTGAAAATTCTAAAACCGATTTTCTATGAAATGATCTCATGCCACGGTGTATTATGCTGCATGATGCAGCCTGCATCCCCCTAATTATGCAACTTTCTTGTATGGAATAACAAATTTGTATTATTTCGCCCCTAGATGCCAGTTTAGGCGGTAATTTGTGATTTGTTCTCTGATTTATTTCTCTGGTGCCCTCTAATGGGTCAAAACAAACGTCTCAAAAACTTTGAAACAAAAAATGAAACAACCCCCTAACCAGTTATCTTAACAAAGTCGAGTTATCGTAACACTTTTTAGACCGAAGCGTATCGCGTTGCCGATTGTCTTACCAAAGACCCTACTTTATTATCTTAACGAAATGCAATTATATTTGGAATATGTTTTATATTTGAAAGTTAACGTTTTTGAGCAATACAGTTGTTACGATAACTGGTTAGAGGGTTATTAGTATACAGATTTTAGAGCCCTCCCGGGATATCTGAATTATGTTTATAGATTTATTCAACTTTTCCAAGTACAGTTGTCAAGAAGATCGAATAAAGATCTAAATGTCTAAAAGTTGTACTTGCAAAAGTTGAAAAACATTTATGTTAAAAAAAATGATTTTAAAACTTTACCAAATGAAACAAAAATAGGTCCACTATGTGTTAGTCTAACCCGCATTTTTGGTGGTTTTATTACGTATGATTGTTAACAAAACAATAATAAATTTCCATTTTTCATTATCCTAGCATTTTTGGGTATATTTTGGTTATGCTCAGCATAATATGCTGGCAGAAATTTCCAACAATAGCACAACAGTGCCTAACGTTGGATTTTTGTTCTGAATCTAGAATTAATAACTTATTTAGGGGGGATTATCAATAGGTAAATCAATGGCTGCTTTTCAATTAAATTAAAAAAAAGCTGTTAGTAAATTTGATTGTTTCGAAAATAATAAAAATAACAAAATAAAGAAAAGTTTACACACTTAAAAGTATATAATCTATGCATAATATACAAAAAAGTATACAGTCCCTGATTTAAAAGCGTTACAAAATGACGTCATGATCAAAAAGCATTTCGTAAAAAGTTAATTTAAGACAAAAAAAAGCGTTATAATTTTGGAGCCACAAATCGTGTCGCTTTTAAAGAAGGGACTGTAATACAGTCACTGTATATAAGATAGTTTTTTCTTCTCAACCAAAGTTCTGGTCTTTATATGAACTGTTTTCTTACTTTTGAGTTCTACTGTACTAGAATTACGTTTTGTTTATAACACAAAAAGACGATCGTAAAAAAATTATATTTTCCGTAAATTGGCTTTTAACGTAGTTGTATAATTTTTGGAACAAAGTGGCAGTTGTGTTTGCCATAACGAGTTGTTTCTGGTGAGAAGATTACCACCCAGCTGGAGAACTTATCTGCTGTTTTCTTAGCTTGAGCGATTATTTTCTCTTTTTTTCACGCAGATGAAATAAGAAAAAGAAACAATTTACTATAATCAGTATTTTGTCTCATAAGATAACAAAATAGTAAACCAATTATGATCGACAAAACGTAAGTTGCAATATAAACACCATTTTGAGGCTATTATTGGTGGTAGTTTTGGGGCTAGAGAGCCGAAAAATATAGAAAATGGAAATAATCTCAAAAAGTTTTGGATATTTTTTACAACTATGTTTCAAACTTAGTCAGTTTCACAATCACACTCTTATGGCAAAACAATCGTTTATTAATGCTTTCTACGAAATACGTAAGCTTAAGGATTTTTTATTTCAATGATATGTTACATTTTCAATTTTTGGGAAGTAAATTTTTAGTTTTCTGATTTTTTTTAAATCGCCCTTGTTGATTATTTGGGGTTAAATTAAGTTGGTCGTTCGTGCCGTATTTTCCCCCTTTTTCTAATTCATGTTTACATAATCGCTCCTTATCGTGATTCTCGATACATAATCGCACAAAATTCTATTTAACGGAGTTTTGTTCGAAATTGTTTGGACATCGAATCCGTACACTTAACGGCACAGTTTTAGCTAATTGATCGAATCAAATGTGAACAAAAAAGGTCTGGGTCAGTTAAGGACGGTTGCGCACTCTTGTTTAAACGCTCAATTTTCTAGAAAACAAATCATAACAGATATTTCATGAGATGTGATAATTAGCTAGCTTTTCAATCAGATAAACTTGTTTGCAATTCACAATTCCAGCAAAAAAGTAGGGACGGTACGGTCGATTTGTTTACAAAAAAA
>SCLG01000104.1:237009-252890 GCA_004367875.1 Oikopleura albicans
TTTGCCTTGTTGCCAAGGAGTTGGGACATAATTTTATTTTTTCAGTTTTTCTATTGAACGTACTATTTTGATAGGGCTGGGAACTGAATAAAAAAAACACGATTTAAGGGCTAAAATTGCCAACTTTAGCCTCACCGTTAGGGTTAAAGGCATACAATACCATATAGGGGTTAAGCTATCAAAATATGTCTTTTGACTTGAAAAGTCTTATTTTGGCTTTCGTTTTCAAATATTATATACCACTGAGACACAGTAACCGAAAAACATCGATTTGGTAATTAATTACCAAATCGGCTAAGTAGAGTTAAGCTAAACAAATAAAGTGTGGTTATTATCGCAACTTTTGCAGTTCGCCGCCAGTTTATGGTGCTACTACTACTAGTTTCCAGCAATTATTTTGGTAAATAACATTTATTTTTGGCCCTTTTTCACCATTTGTCAAAAAATGTCCAAAACTTACACCCTTTTCCAGTTTCGTTTTTTTTTCACTTTTCGCCCTTTTCAGGTTACGAAAATTTTCCTTTATCGGAAACTTCCTGTATTCGCCCAAATCAGGTTTTGTCATAGAAATCGCCAATGTTGTGTTCAGGCCAACTTTATGGACACAATTTTTTATGAGCGTTGAATGACTATTCGAGTTTAATCCAACGGGAGTTGGTGTGTGTTATTTTTTTAACAATAAGTCGTAACGCAACCGTTCCATTCTCAAAAACAACTTAACCCTAAGCTCTTCGATGAGTGTTTCAGATGGTCCCGACAAATACCCGTCTCTTCACATTGCAAATAAAACCACTAAAAACTCAAACATTTCTTAATAAAACGATGACTCGGTACTTTTTTGCAGAAGCAAGAAAACGTATATTCGGAAAACAACTAAACAACTAGATTTCATTTTGAACACAATTCACATATTTACCCATGAAATAAGTCGCAAATACATAAAAAAAAATAAATATAAATTTCTGTTTTATGCCCAAGTTCGAATTTATTTAGCTCTGCAGCGCCACAAATTGATCAGTGGCCTTATTATTTTTTCATTTGATAAATAATTGTGTTTTGAAAAAGAAACGTTTCAACGATTCATCTTTTATTTTTTTCTGAAACGCATGCATTTTTTGCTGCATCTTGTATATTTTACAAATCGTGATTTTTCAAATCGTGATATTTTTTTCAAAAATGTGTCTTCTCTTCTAAATATATTAAAGTAAATAGGTCAAATCCAGTGGTTTTCTTATTATATAGGTCATATACTTAGACTAGTATATTCTTGGATTAATTTGGGTAAAGTTGTATTCAAAAGTAGAATTCGAGCGCAAATAATTGGATCAAGTGGAAACAAATTGCATCAGTAAAAGTATTGGCTCGAAAAATAGTGTCTCTTTTTCCACATCTATTTAAAAAAATTGAAGATATTTTTGATTAAGGACGGGACATAGGCGTTGTTTACAAACAGAAACAGAAATTTTGAAAGGCCAACTAATCATGGTTGCTCCTTAAGAAGTAAACACGGGTAACTTTTAATGCTAAGGTTTTTGGGGTACATTTTTTCCACTCGGGTAAACTCGGGTACACATTTTTCAGTACCTTGGGCTTTACCAAAAGCGAAAAGGGGTCAAACTAAATTTTTTTCAAATTGAATGGTATTATAACACCTAAAATATAATTTGACTCCTCTGTGCCCTCTAGTGGGATCAAATTACAATTTTTATAATGGGACTTGAAATAAAACTCGGATAAATTTTTGAGTGCCCCTATTTTTTTCGTGGTAGGGTAGGGTACAACAAAAATCAATTCCTGCCTACCTCTGATTAGATTGACATCTAGCAGATTTATTTTTTTTTCAAATATGGTTCTAATTATTTTTGTCTAGATGAAACCATATTTTGAAAAAAAAATTAGAACAGTAGTTTTGAAGGTGTAGACAAACATCTAACATTTTAAAGATAATTGTTAGATTGAGTTGACGGGCCTTCAATGACGGTGCGATTTTATTTTGAAAATGACCTTTCCGACATATAAGGTTTCCCGCTAAAATGTATAATTTGGTCATTCTGGCCCGTATCGGGTGAAGTATCGCGACACTTATGCAATTACAGGTATCAATTCACAAACTGGCGTGTACAATTCAATGTGTAGATAACCAATTACTATTCACCTTACGGTAAACCGCGAAATACCCATTCAAGCACACAGACCGCGCAATAAATTAAATCGCACTGTTTAAAAATCATTTTTTGTGATTTTCAGCACGTTCAGCAAAGTTAACTGATACCAAGTTCGTTTTAGACAAATTTTTTAGACAAAATAATCTCTTATCTCGAACAATTTCGAAGTCTGCATGTAAATGAACATATATTTATACAGTCCCGAGTCGGGACTCCCGACCTTCTAGTTGTGCACGACGGCCTAGTTGTACACTTTTTGAGGAAATTTTACGAGACTGCCTAGTTGTGCACGTCTTTCAGAACCATGTATGATCAAACGACTTTCCAATTGTGCACATTTTTCGAACCGAGGTTTTGGCAAACGACCCTCAAATTGTGCATTTTTTGTCCTTACTCTCGTAGCGATGAACAAAAAATACAATATATATCAGATATACAATGTATATTATACATGCATAAAAACGGCTTGACCTTATAGCAACCCCGAAAAATCTGAAGACCTTTTGGTTCAGTGAGTAATTATTAAATGTCCATTTTTTGAAGGTTGGTTTTGTTAGAAATTCCTTCGGAATATTCGAAATCCATTTTGTCCGTAGTTTCGCGATTTTTGAATTTCTGAATCCGAAATTTTGATTTGTATGAAGTTCTTCCTGTTTCGAAGTTTATTTGCGGCGGTCAGTAGTGTTCCATGTGGCAAGGCGCTTTGGGTAAAATTTCAAGAAAACTATTATCGGGGAAATTTCACTACAAAGTTTTTTTGTAAGAAAACATTATTCGAGGAAAATGACTTAAAAAAACATCGGTGCTTTGGAAGTCGTGTGTGACACAGTGTGTGCAACTCACCAACTCGTGAACATTTACCTTGGGACGCCGAGGTATTTTCTGAGGGCACTTCTGATACTGCTTCTGAAGATTGCGCAATGCTTTGGGCAGACGTGCTTTCAGCTGACGTCATACTCATATCACCACAGTCATTGTTTTCAGCGGACAAATCTACGTTGCTGATCGTATCCGGAGTTTCTAAGGTCGACGGAATTCGCGATTTTTCAGACGCTTTTTCAAGCGCTTCCACGTTTGGTATCACAGTTTTAACACTTTCGTTACTTGTTTGACGATCTTTGATGTTTTGTGTGATTGTTACTGGCTGTTCTTAGGGTGTCTTTGTTACCAAATCGTCATATTCTATCCCTGAGAGAAAAAAAATAAGCCATAACCACCAATTTTTTTCGAAAAAAACTGTTTTGGCCATTCGACGTAGAATTCGACGTAAAAAATGGATTGTAGTGAGCTAATCCAGTTTTGACCCAACTTCACCTTGTCACGTGAAAAATTTGATTGAATGCCTCCAAATGGGATATTTTTGTGTCCATCGTTTAAGTGCCTTAATTCATTTTTCTAAACTTTCTTTGCTCACACGAAAGTTCATGTGCATATCTCGGGAGGGGTCTTTCAGATTTTTTCTGAAAATTGGTGGTTATGGCTTATTTTTTTTTCTCTGAGTAATTGTTGGTTTTAATTTTAAAATTATATACAACCTAACATTTAGACGCTTTACACATAAGTTATGTGACATAACCACGTTATGAATCATAATTGTTTTTCACATTTTTGCTCGGTTTTTTCACGCGAGTTAATTATGCGCAGGCTTCATTTTTAGGTGGCCCTTTTTTGGTGGCCTTTAATTGTAAATCGCGTAATGTATTTTCGCGCGCCGCGTCGCGATGCGGGATACTGAAAAATACATTATGAAAATCGACGGGGTTGCGGGAACAATGTTTCATGAGGGATAATAGTTTAATGCCGGAAAAGTCAACATCGTTTTTTTTTTGGTACATTTCTAATTTGGTAAGTTTTCGATATTACAACTGTCGAAAAAATTTCGAAAACTTACCATTTTTGCCGCTATACAAGTATTTTATACAAGTTCACCGGTGCCAATTTGATAATCTCATATTTAAATCAAGGTTAACTAATGACACCCTATCTCAGTTGCCGTTGTATTTTGGATGAAACCAGTTGATAGGGTCGTTCCTAAAGCACCAGCCAATCCACTTTTCGTATTTTGATTTCCTGTCGACTTTCGAGTCGATTTATTAGATTTTCGATTTCGCACTTTTGGCGCTCCATTATCATATTTCGATGTTGGTTCACTCTCGCCCTCTGATTGGTCGCCCTCCTCGATATCCGCCAAAATTCGGGATAAACCCGGACGGATTGTTTTTGTTATTCGTCTTAAAGGAAATAACTTAATTAAAAAATGAGTTATTTAGTTCAAATTTTTAAATTTAATAAGTTTTAATCAGGAATGAAAATGACAATAAAAAAAAACTCACACCGTGATTTAGGCGTGATGGTGATTAGATTTTTTTGGTATGTAATTGCTTGATTTTGGCATATTTTGATATTGGCGTGTGAAATTGGATTTTTTAACTGGCTTGGCTTGGCTTAAGTTAAAACAAGCCAAGCCAAACCAAGTTAAGCCATTCTTGCTTAGCCCTGATGGCGACTAAACACAATCACACGTAGCTTACAATTCTGTTTCAAACGCACTGTATGTTTCATTATATCTACGAAATAGGAGGACGCTGCCCTTGAAGCTCAATGAAGCTCATTGAACAGACAGTATGCCATAGAATATCGCTAAAGTACTTTACATAACATAGGTTTGTACGAAGCTGTTTTTTCGTAAAAACATATGTAAACAAAATTAAAATGAGCTTCTTCTTCGCACAATTTTAACAACGCAAATTCGTTTGCGCTCCTACAAGAGGTGTTAACAATGTTCCTTGATTTAAGTTGATTTTCCAAAGCATAATTAGTTTGCAGAAGCGATGAGAGTTTGAAAATTTTTGAGCATTCTCATGAATAAAGAAAATGTGGCGCGAAAACTTTTTTTTTGCTTAATTTTTAATTATCGAACATTTGAGAAATTATACAATGTAAATATTTTATATTACGTGAAGATTTGAAAGATTATACAACGTAAATATTTTATATTATGTTCTAAATATGTTCTAAATATGTTCAAAATATGTTCTAAATATGTTCTAAATATGTTCAAAATATGTTCAAAATATGTTCTAAATATGTTCTAAATATGTTCTAAATATATTCTAAGTACGTTCTAAATATGTTCTTAATATGTTTTAATATAAATACAGCATTAGTTTTATTAATTTCAAACGGTATTATTATACAGTATATAAAAACAATGAAAACTTATCATAGTATAGTCTATACTTTGACGTGCTTTGACTGTTTTCTACAAAACGAAATTTCGTATTTCCTAACGCGTAACTTTGATAGTTAATCTAACCTAATTTGTGTGAAATATTTATTTCACGTTTTTTTTAAATTTTCTTCCATTGGCAACATACTGATCATTCCCAAGTGGGATTACAAAATTAGAACATTTCAAGGTTTTTAAAATTTTCCAAACTTACTTGAGTTTAACATATTTGCGCAGATTGTAGGTTAATGTCATATTGCGATCGAAGTGTTGGCTGAAACTGTGATAAAATCCAAGTACTCTAATCAATGCTTGAGTCTGAGTGGCGAGAAGTTTTATTTTTTAATAAAAAAAAATATTCGATTTTATTTTTCTGGTCATCAAACACATCAAGAATTATTTAATAAACACGCGGGAGTTAAATTCATCAGATCCGAATTAGGCATCTGGGTGGCAGCCTGAAGACGGCGAAATTCGGTAGAAAAAAAAAACGTTATTTTCGGAAATGACTTTAAACTTCATGTTTGAAAATAATGGATCAGAGTTAATGTTGTTTCCATAACTATTATTTGAAAACGTTCCGCGAAAACGCAGAACGAGTTTATCCGAAAAAAACGTATCTCGCAGAAATTCTGCGAAACACCGCAACGCAAGTAATTTATGCTTCATTAATTTTCAAGATAAATAATACACAATGTGATGTGATGCAGGCGTGAGAGTTAAACTCATCAAATCCGAATTAAGCATCTGGGGTGGCTGTAAGAATACGAACATCGAAATCAGTTTGAAAATGTTATTTTCGGAAATGACTTAAACTTCACGTCACAAAAAACGAAAATATTTTTTTGTCTTTTGCAGCCAGCGTGCTGCAGCGAGAAAAATTTGCACTCTGATTGGATTATTGAAATAAGGTTTTGATCTCGTCTCGCCGCTCGGTGCCTGAACGCTTAATAACATGTAAATCCGTGTATGTAAGAGCTCGTACGTAAACTTGAGATTTTGCTGGCTTTATCTTGGGAATCAATAACATACTTATAGTGTTGGAACCCATATATTGGAACACTTTTACATCCCGAAAAGCGTCACAATACTGTAGTTCATTTTTACCATATGGAATCAGTGTTACGGGAATCAGTGTTTTTTCAAACATACATTTAACAAGTCATCAAAAATTCATGAAAAAATATTGAGAAAACAACCAGTACCTTTTTGTTAGATTTCCGCTTATGACAATTATCCACTTGTTCCCCCCAGAGTTAAATGTTATAATTTCTAACATAAAATCATCAATCTTTAACAAATTTGCGTCGAAAAAGTTCATGTTAAAATCCGCTTTTTTCGTCGCTGAATTTTACGTACCACAAAAACAAATTTAATAGGGAACATCATTAAGCGGTAATATGTTAGTCTCGTCAAACCGAAAATTGAAGAAGACTTTTTAACACATTATTTTTAACTTTCAAAAAAATAAAAGCCGGTAATATTGTATCCAGTTTTCCGAAAATCCCTCAATTTAGTGGTCGTCGCGCGGATGTCGATGCATGAAATTTAGCGGTAGCGCTCGTCGCGCAAAATTTCGATGTCGAAAAGTTTCCGAATTGCTGTATTCGGGGGATTATGAAGGCAAAATTAGAATTATTCGCGAGTTCAAACGTTTTTTTTTTCAAAACAGGTTTTTTTTGCAAAACAGGTCTAAAAAACTTTATTTAAACGCGTAATAAAAATGTTTGGCGGATATAATATTAATTTAATAGCGCAAAACACATATTTTTGCTGTTGAAAAAAAAAACGTATGGAAATATTTTGTTTTCAAAATAGGTTTAAAGACGCTAAAAGTTTAAACCAAAAACCATTTGAACTTCTGGAACATCTAGCTCTAACCTCCATAAGGCTAACAAACATAATTATATAACAAAAAATGAATATATTTAACAGATGGTGACGTCGCCGTCAAGTTCTGATGCGATAACACTTCTCACCACAACTTTAAGAAGCTAAAATAATTGTTTTAACAAAAATTTAAAGCACCCCAATCGAAATGGGCCTCAAAATAACATATCTACGACAATGATTATCCGAGTTTTGGTTTTTATTAAGCCGCTTAATTGTTCATGTAAAACTCTTTAGCATTCAACTACACGCCTTAACCAAAAAATAGTTCATACAAAAAGTATTATTACAAATGGTTACTGCGTGGGTTAAAAAGGTTATTTCCTTCGGCAATAAATTCTTATTTTGAATTCAATTTGCACACAACACCAGAACATTAAAAAAATGCGACAGTCAGTTAAGAACGGTACTGTCATTTGTTGACAAATAAACATCAAATTTTTATTTTACCGTATTGCAAATGTTCGCTTCAAGTAAACCTAAAAGGTATCATGAACGAGTTCAAGTGCAAAAAAAAAAACATTCCACCCAAAAACGTTTTCTTCAACAAGCCGCGGTTCCGATTTCAAATTCGTTTTTGTTTCTTTTTTTTCGGTATTCTCCATTTTGAAGTGGCGCCCTGAATTAGAGTCCCTACGACGCCTGGCAATCTGCTAAACAATATTTTGCTACGCCGTTTACCAATTCATGAAAAATGGCGTTTCAAGTTTGTGAAATAAAAAAAATGCTTTACACTTGTTTCATTATATGAGGATAAATATGAATTGAAATTGTAAATTCTTTTGAAATGGAAAACGACTTGGCACGATATGGAAAGAATTTCGAACATCCCTTTTGACTGTCTCAGATCTGGGTGAAAATCTGCGTGACAGACGTTGCATAACTATCATACGATAAAAGTACGTTTGTTGGAATTTTCTCGTTTGTTGAAAACAAAATGAAATAGTTTAGTATCGATACAACACATATTACTAAACTTGTAACCATTAAATCACGGGCGTATACAGTTTTTTGAACAGAGAATTTGAGGAACTTTTCTAGCTAATCAGCCTACGGCATGCGCCTTTATATTACACCCATTATCGCCCTTATACCATATAATGGCTACCATTTGCTGTATCATTTTTGGTCGCATACTTCGTTAGGTTGCTAAATATTAAAAAAGTCATAAAGTCAGTTAGTTAGCAGTTAACCGGATCCTGAGCAAATCCTCTTTTCCCGTTTTGATTATTTTAACCACGATTTTTGATCTAATACTTCCAAATTCGGGGCTTTGACCGCAAAGTTTGGATAGGTTTCGGGTTTGCGCACTTCCAACTTGACAGTTACTTTTAAAATGAGAAAAAAAAATGAGTTTAATAAATTTACTACACAAATACGTCTATAGTACAAACTTAAGATTTGGTCCGATAAATAACTACGGCATCGCGGTTTTTCGCCAAAAAACTTTTTTCTATGAAATGCCGTTGTACCGCTCCACTTATGTCACCTTCTTGAGTAAATCATTAAAATTATAAGTTATAAGATGTAATACTTTTCCTTATTAATTAAAAGAATTATAATAAGGCTTATTGGTGAAAAACAGCAAATCGGTCTACTACTAGATCTAAGATGACCTGATTCTGAGAAAACTGCTGAACAAAAATAATGTATGTTGCCTGTTTTAAAAATTCAACATCGATCCGATTTATTTGGTTCAGTCAAACCGGCTACTAAAAGACCACTTAACAAAGTGGTTCAAAAGTGACGGCCACGTACGGCATATCCTGTGTAGCACCGGTACATCCTGGTTAACATACATATGTAGTGAGTAACTCGTTCAAAAAGTTTAAAACGGAAAGTCAATTTATGTTTAAAAAATAATAATACAGTTGATGGTAAATTGCGAGGTTTTAAACCGTAATTAAGGAAACTAAAATGGTATTTGAATAACCAAAATTGTTATCTCAAGTGTACTAAGCAAAAAAGTATATATGCGGGCTATAAAAATATATAAATTACAGCTAGTTTTGTGATAATGATAAAGTAGTTAATGACTCCATAATTTACAAAAAAACTTTTACTTAAAGGTAATTTGTGCTAAAATTATTTTTGTTCAAGCCTGGATTGGAATTTTTTTAAACAGTAAAAAATCGAGAAACCCAATCATATTGGCCAAAAATGCAACACGCACAATACGCTATAATATTCACATAAAAAACAAACATAAGAGCGCTGCTTAGTGTTTATACGGGCAGGTCTTCACGTACATAACTCGAAATTTTCCAAAAAGTTACGGGATGGGGGGGGGGGGGTTCTTAAATATCGGCGAATTGTCTCAAACAGAACTCTCAATTCTCCCAATATTTTTTTACAAAACGAAAATAATGTTATATGAAATTGCAGCGTTAAATTGAACGTAAAATCCACAAAGTGGTTATCGAAATATCAACAACTCTATTCAGCCTACGGTTGGACGTTCGATGAATACAAGTGGTTAAATGTTTCGTAATTCTATGTTTCGCTGGAAAAACATTTATAATAGATTTAATAGATCGTTCCACCCCAAAACCTTAAAAACACTGGAGCTATAATTAGGGTGTCCGCGGTTAAAATCGAGGGTCTTCAAATCACTCTAAAAGGTTGTGCAACGGATTAAGCATCTTCCACTGAGCAAAAAATGTCATTACGACAAATTCCTAACTTTAACTCTTAGGGGTCAAAATGGGCAAAAACGACGTTTTTTAGAAAAAATCAATTTTCTAGAAATTTAGGCCTTGGGTCTCCCCAGTTTTTTTTCTATATCAAGCTTGACTATAGTGCATCCTTTTAGTAAAAAAAGAAAATGAAAAAAAGAATAGGATTAATTCCAAACAGGACCTTTTCCAAAATGTATAATCTGAATTTTTTTTCAATGCTTCTGGTATTGATTTTAGCCCAAACCGCGGACACCCTAGCTATAATTTCACAAAAACACTACCAGGATATTATAATGTTTGTCCAAAACATAATTAGACTTTTGTGCAATGATATTTTCAAATAATACGTTACATATTAATTTTCATGAAGTTTCCCAGAAAACAATTTTGAAAAAAAAATGTTATTTAAGAAAGAATTCTTTCGAACAATTTTCAAAAATACGTAATAATAAATTTGCTCCTCATTATTATTATATCACCGAAAAAATAAAATACCACCAACACTTTCCAACTGATGGACGGCTCAATTTTCAGTTTTTATCAAGTTCAAGTCGCTCTGGATGGTTGGCGGTTATATGTATGACAATAAATAATTTGAAGACTTTAATTAGAANTTAGCCCAAACCGCGGACACCCTAGCTATAATTTCACAAAAACACTCCCAGGATATTATAATGTTTGTCCAAAACATAATTAGACTTTTGTGCAATGATATTTTCAAATAATACGTTACATATTAATTTTCATGAAGTTTCCCAGAAAACAATTTTGAAAAAAAAATGTTATTTAAGAAAGAATTCTTTCGAACAATTTTCAAAAATACGTAATAATAAATTTGCTCCTCATTATTATTATTTCACCGAAAAAATAAAATCAATACCACCAACACTTTCCAACTGATGGACGGCTCAATTTTCAGTTTTTATCAAGTTCAATTCGCTCTGGATGGTTGGCGGTCATATGTATGACAATAAATAATTTGAAGACTTTAATTAGAAATATTGTTATAGCGGTTATACGGTAGAACGGAGTTTATAGCGTTTTTTCCCGAGCGTAAAATTTGTAAACAAATCGACTGACACGTCCTTAAACTTGAGCTACATCAAACTTCAGCATATATTTTACGTTATATATCTGTATAATTTGTTTATAAAAATAAGGAAAATTTTGGCAACAGCAAAGTAAAATAAGATGAAAAGTTGGGCTGAATTGAAAGTCGGCGTTAAATTCCGTTAGCTATTCCGTGACCCTTTGATCTAATCTTTTTAAAATGAATAGAAATTCTACACGATTACACGATAGACAATCTAACCACCCATGACTTAATATATAAAAACAATTTGAATAACCGATTTTACCCAGTTTTTTTTATCGCGACGCNATTTTGGCAACAGCAAAGTAAAATAAGATGAAAAGTTGGGCTGAATTGAAAGTCGGCGTTAAATTCCGTTAGCTATTCCGTGACCCTTTGATCTAATCTTTTTAAAATGAATAGAAATTCTACACGAATACACGATAGACAATCTATTTCAACCTTTAACATACGTACTATTACGCTAGTAGTTTTACGATACTTGACCAATTTTTTCAACCTGCTAACCAAATTTTACACATTTTTGGGGAAAACCTGATTTTGGCGAATACAGAAAAACGCAAAACCTGAAAAAGGGTTGCATTTTTGGTAAACAGGATTTATTGCTCGTCTTTTTTCAACATTTATCAAAAAAATCGTCAAAAATTTTGTTTGCCAAAAATGAAACCCATTTAAGGTTTCGTTCTTTTCTGTATTTACCAAAATCAGGTTGTGCAATTTTTTGGTACACAATTTAATTTTCGTTTTGTAATTTATTCCCAAACGATGACGCATCACTTCGAAGCCAAACATCATCGCCAAAAACATCGCCATTTGAAAGAATTCCAACAACTTCGTCGTCTTGAATTACCTCAAGACTTCCCGAAATAATAAACGAAACTTCATCCACCGATTCACCCCTGAATATAAATCAATAAATCTCCTGAATAAATCAATCACATCAACCTACTTCGACCCGTGTTTCGAACTTTGAGCATACATAACTATCTGGATATTTTCCCAACGTATGCGGTTAGAGATTTTTTTCATTATATGGTCAGAGGTTTGCGTGACCAAAATACTTACTTATGGTAAACAATATCACCAGGAGACATATGGCAAGTTGTAAACTCCAATGCCAAGGCTCTCAAACACTATATTTGGATCTTACAAAATACCAACACCTTTTTATTCATAAAAAACTCATCGATAACAAAGAAGTTTTTTCTGTAGTTTGCTATAAGTTATAAGGAGAAAGATTTAATATTTAACCATAATGACTACTGTCGATTTTCGCTAATAAAAATTGGTATGCCTAGGTCCTAGGCCCTAGGACAGCCACCTGAGATTTTGAAATTGACTGATTAAAATGCTACGGCATATCCTGTGGTGAACCTAAGCATATATATTTCCCTTTAAAGATAGATTTCACAATCTCGTTGCTTTTAAAAAATAACTAATGGTTTTTGATACCGTATAAACTATTGTTTCAAACTTTTGAAAGTAAGTTAGCAACGAAAAAAGGGTAATACCGCAACTTTTATCTTGATTTGGATCAAAATTCTGGAAAATAACCAGTAAGTTAATCATTTTTTATCTTGACTTTTAAAGATTATGGACGATAGTGTCAAGCTTACATATATATTTATATATACGAATTAAATAATAACCATTTGTAGATTGAGATTTCAATTTATTCATAATATACTTTATTTATCTGATATTTCGGCATTACGCCATTTTCAAAGATTTTTTGCGACTAAATAATATTAAAAAAACATTTTTCAGGTTGATACAGAATCTAGAATGTTTAAGGATTACAGCGCATTTTAATAAGTTTTTGGATACGGGCTCCCAGTGCGCCACATAAATTAAATATTATGATAATATCGAAGAAAAAAGGAAAATCGAAAAAGGTCGAATCAGGTCGGATGGGTCTTATTTTCTTTTTTTTTCGAAACAAATATTTTCGGGTATATTCTGTCTTTTGTAAAAAAAAATCAAGTCGTTTACTTTTCTATTTCGTCTCCCTTAAATCCCAGTTGGTGGTCCTAGGTATGACTTTATATACCGTTGCCTTTATATACCCTCTAATAGCAAACTGTCTAATTTTTATTGTTAGAAAAAAATATTACCGACTTCTTATCTCAGTCCCTTCGTATACATACAGAAAAAAACGGCTCAACCTTATTCAATATTTTATTACGAATAAGAGATAATCTGTTCTTAAAATAAGTTGATAATTTAAATTAAAATCGATCAGAAACTATTATCTCATTGTTACCACTCTAGTTATTTTTTTCTCGCCATTATTGCTTTCCTATCATTGGACCGTTTCCTTGTTGACCAATAAGAGAGCAGCACGGTGATCTCATGTTTTGGTCGAGTTTTGGGTGTTCAAGCAAAAACTAAGCTTAATTGTTAGGGCGAAATTATGCGTAAGATCCCGAAACGAGTCGGTAGCATATCGAAATGCATCGTGATCATTGAAAACACGACGGTTCAAGTGAACACAGATATCCGCTCTATAACCGAGCTCAACGATACGTTTATGACTAATTAATCTTATGTTACATAACTTGTAGTGAAAAAAAGGAAAGTAAAGACCGTGTGATTTTTGCCGCCCTGGTTAATTTTACTAGGTGTTTCTCAAGAACAAGCCTCAAACGCGAATACACGTGCTAGATACACGTATGATGGAGTCATAGAAAAATAATTGAACAGGGTGCACATTTTTATTTACATTTTTTGTAAAAACGCACATCTAGAGCGACTAGAGTAAGTGTACTATAACTTTAAAGAAAACTTTTGTTATTCATGTTATTTGTGATATACACCTCATATATTGGTATCTTACAGCTAATGCGCACACAACGCACCACTTTCGTTTCTCAAAAATTGGTGCTTTGTGTGCGCATTGGTGCGTTGTGTGCACACTGGTGCGTTGTGCGCACACCGATCAGCAAATGCATTACAAGGTATACTGGTGCACACTGGTGCGTTATGTGCAGATGCGTTGTGTGCGCATCAACTGTATTGAAGTTCGATTATTTTACCACTTTTTGAATGTACTCGTATTGGGACTTTTTGAGTACTTTTAGACTAAAATTTTTAGTGTTAACTAATCATGTGGATATATTTTTACATGAAATGAGCTCAACCTGACTTAAATCTTTTGGACAAAAAGTGAGTACTTTTTGTGTATCAATACCTGTATATTTTTTCAAATGAAGTTATTTTTTGTGCTAATTTGTTGTCAATTAGATTTATGCTGTGAAACCCAGAAAACTAGATAATTCAAAACAAAGGGATGTAGAGTTGGAAAAATGATAGAATACTATCTATTAGCTCGTTAAACGATAACGAGTACGTGCAGCACATTTTCAACGTAAAAGCGTTGTGGGGATTACTTTTTGAAAATAACGCCATTTTGAAAGTCTATCTTTAAGTGTTATCTGGACACGTCTTATTTTCATAGAGAAGTGTCAAGATATAGTTAAAGAACATAATCAAATAAATCATTTTTTTATATTTGAAAAATTCCTTTTGTCATCGTCCAGGTGGACACAATGTAGTCCATGATGCGTTCCCGTAATCCATGTGGTATTTGATAAAGCCGCATAAATTCCCGGACAGACGAGAGCATATCGTGGTATCGATTTGTATCCGCGTAGATTTGTTGAATAATTGTTGTTACATTTCCAAAGATTGTCGCATACAAGAGCGCACCAAAGATCAGCATTATAACGCAAAAAATCTTTGTTTTGGTTTTCAAAGCCATTAACAATTTGGCTTATTAGTAACTCCGTACAATATGTTCTAATTTTGCTTGTTAGAACAATTTGTCCCCAGTCCCGTAAGTGACGGCCCGTAAATAAATTATACTAGCCCCACGAGAGACGTGTTTTTGGAGACTTCAATACATCACTAACGGAAATCATATTTTTTGTGTATAAAATTAAAAAAAATCACCTTAAAATCAAAACGTGATTTCTGGGACCATCAATCGAATTCATTTTCTGTCATTTTAAAAGTTACATATGCCAATTCGAAACGTTTTATACTCGTAATATTTTGCTAAAAACTCTTTTTTGAATCATATTAGCGAATTTGACGGCTTTCAAAACAGCCCCAAAAATCGATTATACAAATACTTTAGGAAAACTTTCCAAAACCTTGATAATGTATATTTAGCTGTGTTTTTCGTTTACGGGTTGGAAGTCTGAGCTAAGTGAAGTTTTATTTTATGATCATGACGTGCCAAAACGGGCGCACAGCAACCACACGGTAACTATTAGGTTGGTATACGATAAGAACCTGACGATTAAGATGATGGCACGGCTATAAAAAGTTTCCAATATATATAAAAATGTCAATAGGGTGGAAACAGCTAAACTGTTCAGTTTTCGCCAACAAACGCCGTACGTGTCTGACTATTTTTGATAGGTTTTTTTGCATAAGTGATGCAGTTCGACTAGAGCACGAATTGAAAATACACAACTTAAAAGTCCTCTTTTGGTGCTGAAGAGCCTTTTGAAGTATGACTTTTGGTTTTACGCTTTGACTTAACGGTTTGGCCTTTATCGTTAAATGTTTTTCGTTTTAAGAAACTAATGTGAGCCTTTCTGGAGTATTTCTTAATAAATGTTTGCCGTTATCACCCAACGATAACACTACGATCATGCGTAGTCTCTATCCACATCATCTGAATAAATGTCAAAAACCAAAAGACTGTTCCGACTGCGTATTTGCCGAGATATTGCCAAAGCCGACAGAAGTCAACGACGTCATAACAAAATAAAGTGATGCTTTTTACCAACATGTCAATGTTTTGTTTTGGGAAAATT